>JAHWFP010139531.1:0-25197 GCA_023313725.1 Lithobius niger
CTGAAGATTTGCACACGAACGAGCCTCCGACAAATAAGCAAAAAAAAAAAAAACACGTAAAAAAAAACGGTGAGGTAGAACAACGTCAAGAAGGAATCGAGATAGCGCCACAGTGAAAATTTAACCTTATGACGATTTACGCCGATTTGTGTACATTAATTCGGTGAACCAAATTCTGAATTTGGCTGCTGTGTTGCAAGATTTGGGGGTTTACCACCGGACCCAGAGTTATTGACTGCCGTTTGGTGGTGATGACCTAGCTAGATGATATCTGTCTGGGAAAATGGGGCTGAAATAAAATGTGAAGGTAATTCTAGGGCGACGGAATTTAGGCCGCGAAAAGTTTATTAAGTGGTTCTCAGGAGTACACGCATGGGATTTTTCTTAGTGCATGAAACGTTTTTTTTATGACATTGTAGAAAAAAATTCGGATCACGCAACAGCGCTTTCACCAAAAAAACTTCCTGGAGCCGATGACCGCATCAACTCTTTACTCTATTCACATGAACGCCACGAAACGAATGTGAGGCCCATTCAGAGGCATGTCTGGCACAACTAAACATTTGTATCTAAAGAACGACTTTTATCAAATGTGAAACTTTTGCACGATGATCCTGGCATTAAAAGACAGTTATTGTACTTCATAACAAAATCCAAGCTACTGATTTTGTTTTGTTTGGAAAAAAAAGCCGTCGCCCGCATCTCAAAAATCACGAATAAAAAGGGGGAAAAAACCGCCCGCACGCGTCAGTTATTTTTAGTGCCGCTCCTGAGAACCACTTGATTACTTTTTAGCAGCCTTATTGGTTTTACTTAGTGTTACCGGTTATCATTCATTAATGCACGGTGGTGATGTCACGCCAACACATCCCAATGCTAAAGGTGTAGCCGTTATATACGGCTAATCTGAAAACCAACACACGTGACCGTGGGTTAATTTTGATAACCCACACAACCACTGCTACACTGCTACACAACCACTGCTCTACCATGTAACATACTTTGCAAAACTACCGTACACAACACAAATTCAACCAGCACACCCCATTGCAACCAACATAAGTAAGCACATTTGCAACCTGCGACATTTATCGTACTAACACGAAAAAAAAAAAACCTCGCGTAGGCTACTATGCTAGGACCCCACCCATGGAGGAATGGCCCAATCCGCCAACCTTTCGCTCCGACAGTACTAAAACTAGGCTACCGACACTTGTAAACACACCTAAATACACCTAAACACATAACGATACTCAAGCGAACAGTACATTTGTAACCTAGCGACATTTTCCGCACTAACACGAAAAAAAAAACTAACCTCGCGTACGATGCTAGCCCCATCCCCACCCCCATCCATGAATGAATGGTCCAAGCCGAATCCGACAACCTTTCGTTCCGATGGTACGAAAACTAGCCTACTGACACCTTCTAAACACACCTAAAAACCTACGACACTCAAGCGAATAGCGCATTTTATACGCTATATCTTATTTAAGCTAATAAAGTAGAAAAAATAAGGTTTTACCTTAAACACAAACGTCGGTGACTGGGACTGGATATAGGGACGTCCTCACGTACGTGAGACTTTCGCAGACAGGAAGTTTAAACCGGAAGTTCGAGTTCAGGAATTTACGTCATGATTCACAAATAAAATTTTCAAATAAATTTTTTTAAATCTCAAATAACTAGATATGTTGGCTCGACGTCACACCTTAGCATTAAAATACATATCCGTGAAGTAGACCGGGTTATCCCGAAGTAATTGATCGTCTACTCGAAACGGAACAGTCCAAAGATCTAGGGGTAGCAAAATCGAACTCGCGCTAGCGCGTTCGTGCGATTTCGCAACCCCTCGATCTTTGGACTGTTCCGTTTCTCGCAGTCGATCAATTATTTCGGGATAACGGGGTCTACTTCACGGATATCTATTACTTAAGCATAACTGCAAGCTAGGAATTCTTGCATGACGTCGCCAACAGGTTGGCGCCAGCAGCAGCGTCACAGACGGGAGGGTGAGGGGGCTTGTCATGGTGATTATTTTTTTTTACCCGATTTACAAATTTTGTCTAAAGATCAGAAATTAGAAAAAAAAATTTCATTTTCGTAAGTTTCGCTTTCAGTTTTGCCTTAGGAGTAATGTCAATGTAATAACAGAGCTAATAACAGTATTTTTTTTCGTATTTGTTTTTATAATTATTTATTATGGGGAAATGTTTTTATTTCCCCTAAGGATACTGAAAAAGTATTATTTAAGGGTTTTCTAGTGGGGAAGGGGCAGCACCGTGATTTCGCTACAAATCTTTGCCAGTATCTGGCAACACTTATTGGCTGTGAGGCTATAAACTATTATCTATTAACTATGGAACGTACATATATTTGTATACATATACAACAGTATAAAGGGACTAGGGAAAAGGCATAATTTGCAATAAAAAACAAATCCGGAAAATATGGAAAAGAGGCAGTCTGTTTATGTGATCTCATTCTTGCGCGGCTACGATAGGCCTAAAATCGCCGCTCTGTTAGTGAGTTACTTTCTACGGTGGTATCATTGTTTTTATTTTTATTTTTATTTTTTTTATATTAATCGCGGTTTATTTAGAACAGATTTAGCCTAACGCAACACATTCTGCTGAATTGAAGCGATTCATGATTTTAAAAACTAACCAATTTTTTTTTTTTTTTTTTTACATTTGAAGTTGAAGGACGGTAAACAGGCATCGTTCTATAAAAACGACCGAAATTCGCAGTTGAAAATGAAATAAATGCTTTTTTGGATCTCTCTTCGTGGGTAAAGCATGGTACAGTACTCCAGAAATCGATGTAATCGTGGTGGTCATTACGCCGGCTGAGCTGAAGCATTATAAGGGTAATGTGAAATGCTGCCAAGTTAGAAAATTTAGCGCACGACAGTCACAACTGGCAATTATCACAACACTAACCTCCTTCAGGAGATATGGGATCTATTTCGAGCCATTTGCAGATATTCTCAGGGTTACTTCCATGACCGGAAGTTTATGATTCTATTCCCTTCCCCCAACACACCCTTCCATTCTTTTGAGCTTCCAAAAGGTCTGGAAATGTTTTAAATTTAGCCGGTTTACCACTATGTTTTTTTCAAATGACGTAAAGCTAAAAAAAAAAAAACTGAGTCAAATTACGACTTTAATATGCATAATTACGATCGTAATATTTGTTTGTTTGCTTGTTTGTGTGTCGCCAGATTACCGAGATTCCCACTCCAAATTCTAGTGAAATCACAGTGGGAATCTCAATAAACTTAACACTTTCGTTTGTTTGTGTGTCTGTCAAACGGAATTGCCTATATTAAGTAATGATTCGAACTCTTTTCAACATAGAGGCACAGTAATGATGACGTCATGTTTTTCCAGTCACAATATTTTAATGCAAACGGGATCTAGGCGTCTGTTTCTTAACCCTAGATCCAACTAAATCTAATGAAAGCGTGGGCGACTGTTCACGGGAAATTACGGTATTTTCATGCAAACGGGAAATAACAAAAGTGTTATATAAAAAAACCAGCCATATACGGGGTGCTGCCCTAATTCTATTAAAACCCGCAGTGGGAATCTCGATAATCGTAAGCCTTTCGTTTGTTTATCTGTACGCAGTGGGAATCTCGATACACTTAATCGTCTGTTTGTGTTTCAAACTGAGTTGTCTGTGTAAGTAATAATTCGAACTGTCTTTTCAACAAAGATGTGCAGTATTGATGACGTCATTTTTTATTTTAGTCACATTGCGGGAATCCCGATAATATTAATTCTTTAGTTTGACTGTATGTATTTCATTCGAATTGTCTGTATAACTAATGATTCGAACTTTATTTTCAACAAAGATGCACAGTTCTGATGATGTCATGTTTTTTTCCAGTGACAATATTTTCATGCAAATGGGATCTAGGCTCAGGATGTAACTAAATCTAATGAAAGCTTGGGCGACTGCTAACGGGAAATCACAGTATTTTCATGCTAATGGGAAATTACAACAATACTCCATAAAACCGGCCATATACTGGGGGGGGGGGGGGGGGGCTGCCCCAGTTCAAAACAAAGAATGCAAAAGAGCCAACTGTGCTGTTGTTCCTGGCCAAATGAAGAAATGGTAGTCCACAAATTCGACTTCTTTGTGCTCTTGCTTTGATGCTAAGTTATGATATCATACCATTGTTCAGGCTGGATTTGTTCGGTAATACGATAAGTACGGTAAACACAGTAAAATACGATGATATGGTAAACTATGGACAGCAAAGAAAAAAAAACTATAGCAGTAAAACACACGCATTGATGCGTGAAACCACAGTGTCATATGAAACAATATTTAATTTTTCGACAGGTATATTCTTGTCATGGTCACCTAATTCATAAAAGCATTTCTCCTAATTCATAATCCAGTGTCTTGCCAGGATTAATCAATATATTGCCAGGATTAACCGATACCCTGCCAGGATTAAACATTACCTTGTTAGGATTACCCAAAACCTTCCCAGGATATTACAGACACCCATTCATTGAAACCCATGAATCAACTCTGATTTCATGAAACGGTTTTTGTGACACAACTTTACCTAAATCAGTATACATCCTCGTAAGACCAAATCCAAACTTTGAACAAATCCACATTTTTTTTTTATATCGGCGAAAAATTACGGTCGCAAATAGTTCAAAAACTTTATAAAGTGCTAATTTTAACGTCAACATAAAACGCAATCATCACTCAAATCGTATAGAAATGACAATGTAGCATGGCACATTCTAAATTATAATAATTTACCCACATAATTTATAGTCCTGAGATTGGAAATTTTCAAAGGCTGGACTTTTGTAACCAGCAGTAAACTGGACATAAACTGGACTAACCCAGCAGTAAAAGTGGAAATTATTTATTCTAATAGATCGCTGGATGAAATTTATCAACTCTTTGAGTAAAATTGTATAAAGTGTAATGTTGATACATAAAATTCATCGTTAAGGATAATGGGTTCATCTGGTGTATTTCCCCTAAAAAAAAAAAATTTCTCTTTGGGTGCGAATAAGATACTGTTTTAAACTGGACTTAAACAGCAGCGCAAGTGTAGAAGCAAGCTAAGATGCACTAAATACCTGGGTATATCACATTCCGACTGATCTACTTTAAGGCAATCGTGAATTTTAAATTCAGCTTACGTTTAGCAATCATGCAAATACCTACTTCTTGAATTTACCTTCGTTGTTTAAACTCTACTTTAGATTTAATGTTGAAAGTACAGGCAGAGCAAAATTGACGTTGAGCTGGATTTTGCAGTGTCTGCGGGAAACGTGTCCTGCTGCAGACTAATATAGACGTTTTAACAATAATTTATACGGCTGTGTTATTCCAGGCGGATATCTACGACATGCAAACGGCAAATTATTTATATGTAAACGGCAATGTAAACGGTAAACTTGTGGCATATTGCATGAACCGGAAGAAGTACTCAAAGCATCAAATTCTCAATTCCGTAACTTAGCAGCTCTTTGAAGTTATTTTAAATAAACGTACTATTTAGAACGGGTAAAAATAAACACTTGCAGTAAAGAGTATAGCGAACCTTGTTTATAAAGGTCAGCTTTTGTAATCGTAACGCTATCAAGGGCAAACTTGTTTTTTTTTTTTTTTAATCATGTGTGTTTTGGCCGTTCACGTGATTCAATCATGCATTCTGTTGGTTTTAATAAGAGTTCTGCCTGTGCGTGCTGGCTTTATTTCGGAGTTCCGGACATGTCTAGCAAGAAAAGCGCATTGGGACCTAATTTTTGCCCCGTTTGGTGAGGTTTGTTGTCATTTTTAAAGGCCGGTTGCCACCAAATTAGCATTGCAGCACCTAGGCCTATCGAGTTCTCTCTCGCAGGAAGCAAAGGAATGCACAAAGCAAAACTTTTAAAAGCTACAAACAAGCAACGTGACTCCTTAATTATTGAGTAAAAGTTTGGTACGCCATCGTGCACCTGGAAACAAGCTGTAAAGATTAAAGATATTGGTGTCACTAGATGGCGTTAGGGAGTATTTCTTTATATTTTTTCCGTGGCGCCATCTAGTGACACTAATATCGTTAATCGTTACAGCTTGTTTCCAGGTGCACGAGGGCGTACCAAATTTTTACTCATTAATTAAGGAGTCACGTGGCTTGTTTGTAACATTTAAAAGTTTTGCTTCGTGATATATCTTCCTGCGAGAGAGAACTCGATGGCGCAATACTAATTTGGTGGCAACCGGCCTTTAATGGGTGTTTTAGCCTGACGGCAAATGTGAATACAAAATGATTATAGAGGGAGGTCCATGAACTGCGGTATAGTCGCTTTGTATACGTCTATCGTAGTGAAAAATTATAGCAAGAAATCTTTTCAATAGACACATCAAATTTTGCCTGCCGTGCGGGCGTTTTGTTTGAATTTTACTCTGAATTACTTCCTTGCTAACTTGTGAAGTGTGGTCGCGGTGTTTGGCTCTGGTATCCCTTACATGCTTTGCAACTTATGCAGCGCGTTTATTCAGTAGTGAAAATGAGTGACTTGATAACTCGGATAAAAGGTCATCGAATTCAGCACAATAGATCCAGCAGGGAGAATGCTAACATTACAAGAACAGTTATGTTTCACATAGGCTTTATCGTTTGTTTATGAACTGAAGCATTAGTATTTATTTTTATGAACTGAAGCATTATAAATTTAGGAACACAACCTGGCCATTTGCTTAATCTTTTTTTGGTGTGGAACGTCGGTCATCGGTGCGCCAGGTTCAACAACAAAATATTCTCGAGCCTATGTCCAACAGACACATGCAGATTACTGGCATTGCAAGTCTCGGATGACACTAATAGACGAATTGTGACAAAATACGGAGTCATCTCAACCTCATTTAAAGAGGTGCAGGTTTTTTGGGATTAGTATGTGAATAACTTTAATCAGCTTATGAAAATGTTGTTGTGTGTTTGCATTCCCATTCAATTCGGCTGTGCAGCTTTCTCCTTGAATCCTATTAAAACAAAAAACCTTAAATTTTTAAAAAATCAGGTTCTAAAGTTCCAGATTAAGGCAAAATAGACGTTTCACACCAACTTTACGGGTAGGTCTGCTTTTATCTATAAATTGCAAGTTTTTTAGTGTAAAGAATTAGTCAGTTGACTGTTACGTTCCTTCTCATATTTAAATCTTGATAGCGTTGATTACACGGCCTCTTCATCGTTTACAGAGTACCTTGTCCTTATCCTTCTATTTGTTCTTCACTTCAAATGTATGATTAGAACAATTTCTTGAAGGCACACAAACAAAACGAACGTAGACTCTAGAAAGAGCAAACAATTGGCCCTAAAAGTTGAGGACGTACATTTTCTTGACAAGGAAAAGCACACGTAAGGTCACATAACGAATAACTTTTAATTTTTGCCTGGACTCCAACCTGAGGCCTTGGTCACAACGCAATGAGGAGCGTAAAATCAGGCAGCAATCACTGAGCCGCCATCTTTGTACTTTCCCCAGAAATTAATTCGTGAGAGTGTCGCCCCTAAACGGTTTAGGGCCGATTATCAGCACAGCACCTAATTTTTTTTTCTCTTTGCTTGATTTTGTACATTCGTCAGTGGTGGGATTCAAGCCGGCGTTTTCCTGGTTTGGAGACAATAAAATTGACCGCGTGGCTGCTAATATTCATTTTGTGTAGGGCCCCAGGGACCCCTAACAAAGCTCGTGTTACTCACCGGGCTTTAAAATCAAGTCTACTCCTACCAGGGATATTCTGGGGATTTACATTGGTGCAATAGTACAATTAAAACTGTTATAAAATATTAAGAAAAAAAAGTGAGGTTTACAATTTTAGCATCACTTCCACGGCGTTGTCAAATTACTGTTTAAACCTAAAACAGCAAATTAAACAGCTCTTCTAGTTTTCAATTGCTGTCTTTGCATTTGAGTTCGAACGGCGTTTTGGAGTAAAATAAGTACATGAATAAACTAAGTTGAAACAGTCCTTGACAACATGGCATCTATTAAGAAGAAATTTCTAATCTACATAATAATTCTGGATCCCGGCTGAGCTGATAAAAGGAAAAGGAAAGTTAAAGGAAAACCGGAAGGGCAACAATCACTTTAATCGCTTCTCATTGTTTTCGTGCACGTGTAATGTCTTTGCGACGGTGCCTAACAAAGATGCAAAGATGCAAAGATGATGGTTCAGAGCTCACATTATTTAAACGGTGCATCCTGTGATTTTAGCCATGTGATGCGCACATTCAGTTGACTGGGGCAAACAAAAATGACCGTTTGTCAGCCAGTGTGCGCAAAAATTGGCTTGAAGAAATTTTAATCCGTAAAAAGCGTTTCTTAGCCAGTGTGTGCGAAAATGGGAGTACGAGTGGGGAGTTGGGAGTGGGAGTGGGGAGTTGGGAGTGGGAGTGGGGAGTGGGAGTGAGGGGGTTGGGAGTGGGGAGTGGGAGTGAGGGGGTTGGGAGTGCGGAGTGGGAGTTGGGCCGGGAGAGGGGGGGATGGGTCTGTAAAGTTAATTTATGACTGGCCCCGTGCGTAGCACGGGCTTCCTCTAGTCTACATAATAATTCTGGATTCCGGTTGAGCTGATAGAAGCAAAGTTAAAAGAAAACCGGAAGGACAACAATCACTTTAATAGCTTCTCATTGTTTTTGTGCACGTGTAATGTCTTTGCTACGGTGCCTAACAATTCCTGGTGCACGTGCTAAGGATTGAAAACTATCGTCCAAACCGTTGATTGTTGATGGGTAAAATGAAAGAATCTATGTTTCACTTAAATGCGTATAGTTTTAAATCAAACTAAGCTACGTTGCTAATTTCGAGGCCTTGGGCCCCGAAATTGGAGCTGGAAACGAGGCAATGGCGTAGTTAATTCGCCGATGAAGGCTTTCAGAGCTGAGCTGAATTGTTTCAAAGTGGACAACAACAATCACTGCTGAGCACGAGGCTGATCATTGCTATCTTGCAAAGTAGTCGTTTACAATCAAAGCTCTGTGAGTGAAAACAAAACAATGAGCCATTGTTAGGCCGCCATAGGCCGGCGATTTACTTCTTTCCTCTCCCGAAAAGAAAAATGCCAAAGCAGCCGTGCTAAAGGTTTCAACTTTTGTTTTACGAAAGCTTATTTATTGACTTCCCACAGAAAAATTGTTTCATGCAAACATGATGGTTCAGCGCTCACATTCTTCAAACGGTGCATCCTGTGATTTCAGCCACTGGACGCGCAGATTCAGTGACTGAGGCCAACAAAAATCACCGTTTGTCAGCCAGTGCGCGCAAAAATTGGATTGAAGACATTTTAATCCGTGGAAAGTGTTTCTTAGCCAGTGTGTGCGAAAATGGGAATGGGAGTGGGGAGTGGGAGTGGGGCCGGGAAAAGGGGGAGTGGGTCTGTACACTTAATTCATGACCGACCCTGTGCGTAGCACGGGCTTCCTCTAGTTTTAAAATAAAGTATCATACTGTTGCCTGCGAAATGGTATTTTGTATTTTTGTAGGAACGTTTAAGAAGACCTAATATTGTATATCGCAATACTTATCCGTCAAACGTGTGTTTCATAGCCCAGGCTACTTTATTATTATTCCATTCGTGATACGTTTTCACAAGTAGACCTGAGTATTCTCCTGGAGTAACTAAGTAAGTGGCCGTGGCTAAAATTTATTCATTAAAACCGAAGAAACCGTCGTTCTGTAACTGAAATGACGTTTCATGAATTTCAATTTAGCCATTCCAGTTCAGTATTTTTGTGTGTGTGTGTGTGTGTGTGTGTGCCGCACACGTGTGTCAGCATGTTAGCAGCAATTATTAAAAAAAAAAAAAAGGAATTAAGGGTCGGTTGATCCTGGAAACCGCCGGTTAGTTTAAAATTCGTCATAATTCTGAAATTGTAAAAAGCATGAAAATAAAAAAACGACTATTTTAAAGTATTTCCTCGACCAGTTTTGAGCCTGTCAGAAGAGAATTTTCACGTTCCTTCCAACCTCAGCCGCGGGTTGGATTTAGAAATTCTCAACCTAGGCTTGTAAAAATTTTAAACCTGTGTTCGGAAAACGGAACTCTTAAATACAGCAAGATCGTAACGCGTGGTTATTGGAATTATCATTTTTTTTCATGTCGTATCAACGTAGGCTACCACATCGATTTTGTTTCGCAACTTGTGAAAAAAAAACCTTGAAATGGTTCAAGGTTTTTGACGCGGTCGTGATAAAGTTTGAAGAATCCTCAACTTATTCGTCTGACTTCAGATTTCAAATGTTACAATTAAACAGCACCTCAGGATGTATGCCTTTGTTATTACAGATAACATAGTCTAACAATATATTTTTAACGCACTTAGAAAACTTATTTACACGTTTTAAGTTTTAACGAAAAAGAATACTAATAGTCCTGCGTGAGTGGAGACTTTAAAAAAAAATACCGTCTATATAACGCTGCAAAACGTGAAATGTGCTTAATACAAAACACTAGCGTTTAATCTGCGACACTATAAACGCATTTTAAAAACATAGATGTGTTGAAAGCGTTTATAATATAAAGCCTTGAGTTTTTATTTCAATACACATATTTTTAAAAATAGCAGTTAAAGACGTGTTTATGATTCCTTTTAATAAACGCATCGTAAACACGTCTTTGAACGCTATTTTTAATATAAACCTCACATTTAGTTTGTAACACTTAATAGTTACAAACTAAATGCGAGGTTTATATTTTACACATTTTACGTCTGTAATTTTATGAAAACGCTATTTTTTTAAAGGGCCCTTCTAATCCAATCCTGTTTCTAAAACGGTTTTAGCCTCAGCGAAAACGTTCAAAATCGTTTTCGAGCTGTGTTTAAAACGTATTTATTTTAAAACACTTGTTATTTTGAAACAATTGTATTTTTTTTACAGTGTAGTACGCACAGTAATAGTAAATTCTATGGAGCGTACCAAACAACAAAATGAATGTTACAAACGTATATAGGACGATTTTTTCCCCCGTAACGATGCAAACAATATAACGTTACGATGAAACGACGAGAAAACAAATTACAATGAAGGTGGTTAAAATCTGCTGAAAGTTTTCAAGTTGTAGTTAAAGTCGGGTGGAGGGCTTCATAACTTACTGTTACCAACGTTACACAAAATTCATGATTTTATACTACTTAAAAAAAAACGTAGACAAAGTGCAAAGACATTGGCTTAGCGTAGAATCATTATATGAATTTCTAACTACTTTTTGTGCTACATTTTTTTAGTTTGGATAACCACTTTACAGCGAAATCCACTGTTGCTTATAAATAATTAGCAATTGTTTCTACATTATTTAGAAGCACGTATAATAATGCAGTTTAAGACTATTGAAGAACATTAAACAGCACGGAAAGCTAAATGGGTTCGAGAAGTTTTAAATAAATACGGATGTAAACCTTTTTACGTTACCTTTTGTCAGACTGCCTGAGCGGGGAATTGAACCCACGACCTTTGAAACCAAAGGAAGAGGAATGCTAAGCCATACAGACACGACCGCCAGAACGGCTTAGCGGTAGGACTTCGTCCTTTGGTTTCAAAGGTCGTGGGTTCAAATCCCCGCTCAGGCAGTCTGACATTCAAGCCCGAAAAGGCAACGTAAATAGGTTTTCACCCGTATTTATTGAAGAACAATTATTGGTGCCTACTTACAGCAGCCCCCTGCCATACAACAACTTCCGTAACAAGTCGTGGTAACATGGCAACAATTCGTTATCATTCGTTATTCGTTGTTCCACGAAAGAGTGGTTTTATTTTGACATTATTTCTTCCCAACGATCATTAACGAATGCATTTTCGATGTGTGGTACAACAGCGTTTCTAAACTGTTATGGGAAGTGACTACGCATAAAAATGAATGTTCCAGATCGCTAAACGGCAAGTTACATTATTTTAAAAACCAATGGGAAATGGTTCATATATGTTAAATATACCATTATCTTTTAATGCGTCATGCGTAAGTTATAGTTGTCATTTGCGAGCACACAAAACGTGGATTATTTATTTTTCCCCGTATAAACCACCACATAAAAAAATATTTAAAAAAAAATATATTTTTCATAACAACAAACGCATGGAAAAGAAACTCCAATAAGCAATGACAACACATTCACGAAATTCCGTAAACAGTAACAAGTCGTCTCCGAATCGGAGATTTCTATACACGAACACTCCAATCAGTACAAGGCAACCATCATCAACAATATAGGAGTAGAGCCAGGACCCACTCCATGCACACTTACCATGGTTGTTGCTGGGCAGACCTCAATATTGGCGTATTTGGAGAATTATCCAGTGAGTAATTTCCGACTCTGGTAGACGTAGCTGTGGGTCTACCAGTTTAGAGGTACGCTCTCGGTTAGAGCGGACTAGTCTTACTAGTTAAAGTGAGCAAAGGAGCCACACGAAGCTACCACGATTGAGCGTGTTTGGTTGGTTGGTCGGAGGAGCGTGCTTGGTCGGGGCAAGCTTCACCTTGGTCGCGAGCGGGACGATACGTCACACGTGACGTAAGCAGTCCTTGATCGATAACAAGAGAGAACGAATGGAGGGGGAGAGAGAGGGAGAAAAGAATCGATTGGGGGGCAAAAGCGCTACTGCAGGATTAAGGAATGCATCTCCATACATGCGGCACGTTTCAGGAATAAAACTAAGTGTCCAAAAAAAAAAAGTTGAGATGCTTGCATTTCCATGAAGGGCGAACAACATTACGTTGCTGACTGACCGAGTGGCGAAGTTTGTGTATAAGAACATGCTGCTGCTGAATGTATGTCACTAATCTTATCTTATAATTAGGCTAGTCAGGTTTAATTGTACGGTTTTCTTTGGAAGGATGGAATGGTTGGGGGGGGGGGTAGGAAGAGGGGTGCAAGCGGCCTTTAAGTTGTGACGTGTAAAGTTAGGCCGTTCGGGGGCATCCTATACAAGCAACCCAGGAAGATGAAGCTAAATAAGACTTCCTGGACGTATATGCTAAAAAAAAGATACGTCTAAATCAGAAACTTCGACGCAGATACAGGTCCAGACATCAATTTTGTCCCATTACGATGGGACAAAATTGTGTCATCCCATCGTAATGGCGTAAACACGGATAGATGGGGGAAGGGGGAACAACAGTGAGCGTGGAACACCAGCGATCGTACGTGTTTAAGTAAATGATCGTGGACGAGTTTTTAGTTATCTTCGTTTTTAGTTATGTTTGTTCAGCTCTTTCATTGTCGTATTATCATCCTTTTGTGGGAAATTTTGTGGTGCATTGATCAGTAGTGTGTCACCCCCACCCCCAACCCCACCCCAAGATTTAATGACGTCCGTCCTGTAGAAACTTATTCTATTGATATACAACATAAGAGTAACGGTGGAGAAATGACATCGTTTATTAATCCTCTTATACTATTTATACAATTGTGGCAACAGGTAACCAACTAGAAATGTGACATATAGTTAGTCTATCGTAACTACTGCAAGGGGTGTTTAGATTGGCGCTTGGTGTGCAGATATAACACAGTCATGTCCTATGCAGGTCACATCTTATATAGAAGCACGGCCACCACTACTCACTTCTGTGTTTATATGTAGCTAAGGCAGTTTGGCTGTATTCAAGCGTCTGAGAAATACAACCGTGCAACAGAAAAGCCTGAAACTTCATTCGATCGGAAGATTTGGCTAACTGACATGCTAAAAGTATAATGATTAGTTACACTTAAAGTGGCACTATCAACGATTGAAAGTCTGCAGAATCTGCCAACATCTAGCGCTACCTAGTGCTAAGCTAGCACTTGCTTGCACCAAGCGAAGGCATACACAACGGTGTTTCTTTTAACGAAACAAACAAGCCACGACCTCCTTAATTATTGAGTGTAAATTTGGTTCATCCTCGTGCACCTGGGAGCAAGCTGTAAAGGTTAACAATATCACTACCGCTAGATGGCGCCATGGTATTTTCGTTCGCATTTCAATCGGTAATAGTGCCACTTTAAACGTTTTCCTGTTTAAAAAAAAAAAGGTCTCAGTAATGTTGATATTTTGTTTAATTAAAGATGTACGGGCCACTAGCTAATTTCACGAAAATAAAATTTTCGACGAGGTACAGATAGGAGAAATTTTGCAGTTAACTATAGTTAACCGTGTGTTGCTGGTTCCGAGGCTAAGGAAAATGCAAAATCAACATGAGTACTATTCAACACGTTAATGAACATCATTTTCTAGATCCGGTTTGTGCCGTCGTCTCGCGTTATGTATTGAGGTAGGCAAGCTTGACATGTTGCCGATACAGCATCAGACAGACAGGCTATTGTAAAGCCCGAACTAGGCTCCACGGCAGGTCAGCCAGCAAAAAAAAAAAAAAAAACTCGATCAAGCACGGATGTGTGCTCCTTTACTGAGACACCAAGTAAGTGTGTGGGGATTGTACAACTCAAAAACAAAAATAAACAAAAATGTCGTGAAAACTCATAAGGTATTGGTTGCATGTATGCATCAGTGATCGTCAACCATTAAATGAAAGACTTAAAAGCGCTTGGTTTAGGCCTCGTTTCATGTATCAAGTATTTTAGTAGTCAGAAACCCTGACCCCAATTACACTGTTCTTCGAACTTAAATCCACAAAAAAGATCATGAATTGCAGTTAGAAAATTTGAAATAAACTTGATAATAAGATCAAACATTTTGATAGATACAGACAGACTGACATCCACCAACCCGGATGAGAAACATCTATTCTACACTCGGAGTCTTAGACTATGGTGTACCTTAAAAAGCATTGCGTAAAAGTCGTATACATATACCTGTGGCAAGTGGGAGTTACCTTTTGACTAACTTCCATCTCTTTCGCCTAAACAGACGACTATAACAGGATGCCATCACTAAGGTTAGGTCAAGTTGCATTGAAATGAGCCACCGTTTAAGGCAGCTGGCCACCCCGTGCGTCTTTAATTAACAATACCTTCTTTTGCATAAAAAAAATCCGGTCACAGATCGTCTCTTGGTGGCAGGGCAGTGGCAAGACAGCAAGTCTTGCTGCAACCATGAAACATTTGCAATTGCATCATTCTGATATCATCTGAGTTGTAGGAGAGCAACAATGTTTACTTTGGAAACTTGTTGTTTCCATTGACTGAGGGCTGTAGTGACGAGTTCCCGAAACGGGCTATACATTCGCCCTATAGGGTTGCTGAAACGTTGGGATTCAGTGGTGAATGGATGGTAGTAGTATAAATGGCATAAGATGTTTATGAAGTAAACACACGGGTTGATGGTAAAGTTGTGGTTTATTGGGCCACGCAGTTACTTAACCGTAAATGATGGTACTGGTTGTTCAGGTTCGCTCTTGATAAGCCAGTCAACGTTGCGTACTGAAGATAGAGACTTTGCAGACAAGGTGCATCACATGACACATCAAGGACAGATGTGGGCTGTGGAAGTGAGAAAGAGAGAGAGAGAGAGCCTTTAGAGCTACCTTTTATAGGCAGGTGGATAACCCAACAGTGTAGAACCATCGCCATGTCTGGACTTGTTCAAACTTGAAACTGACAGTGGCGCCATCTACAAGCTTACTGGTGACCTCTATTGAACGAGAGAGTGGCAGAAGACCCTGAACATCATCCATACTACGGAATCGTTAAGGTACAACAAAGGTACATGATATTGCAACAGTAGAGATGAAACAAGAGTTAACAATAGAAGTTACAACGGAGCATAACAACAAGCCATAGCAACAATAGAATGAATACATTTGAGGTACCCTATTCAACTCAAAGAGGGAGGCTGAATCGTCGTTGCATTTCTGAATGCTGACCGTGGCTCTGAACGACTTTGGTTCCGGTCTGTATGGTCATTGGCCCCACAGGCTGGCTGAAGCCACCCTTGTTAAGTATGGTATGGGAGCCCGAATTTTTATGCGTGTTACAAGGCGTAGCAGTAAAAGCTTAACAGTTCTTTGACAAGTCAAATATAAAAAGTCATTTGAATTTCCCTGTATGCTTGATTGTACTATGTATCCTAATCCATGTTTACCCAATCCATGCTTAAGACAAATGAGCAATAACATCTATCCTCAAATAGACCTGACAGTATTTTTACCATCAAGCAACGAAATAGGACCCTATAACCATCGGTACTCTTGTTGAGTCAGCTTCCCAGTCTTCTTGTTACATCGAACCGAACTCTAGTACTGGATCTTTGTAGTTATGTTAGGCAAGCAAACCTAACCAACATCGCAGTTAAATAACTGAGGTGGGCCGAACTATTACTTGCGTTCAGTCCAGATTATCACCGGTTCACCTGTCACCAGCATCGCTATAGAAATACGTACAAATGTTTTTCAATTGTAGTTTCACTGTTTCAACATTTAATTTCCTGTTGCCATGGTATATGTACAAGTATGAGGCAATATAGCAACGGTGTACTTCAACGGGCAAATGCTGCAAACGAGTAATAGTGGCTACACGGACGTGCACACAAGGGGGGGGTGGAGGGGGAGGCGTAAAGCCCCTGCCTTCATGACAAAGTGCCCTTTTGTAACAATAAAAGGCATTTGCTGGAGCGGTGGTGTGCAAGGCTAAAAAAAAGCCGAAAAAGGGGCAAAAACGGCTGACAAAGCGGTGAAAGAGGGCAGAAAAGGACGGTAAAATCTAAGAAACGGGGACAGGGAGGGGCAGAAAAAGGGTAAACACAACAAAAATAAAGTCCCAAGAAAAAATTAAGTCTCCCCTTCTCTCGGGGGCCGCCTGTGCACGTCCCTGAGTGGCTAGATGGACGTGGTTTAGAAGGTTCCGAGCTGTGGAGTCGCAGATGGAACAAACCACTGGACTGGCGTGCCGTGTTCGGTTAGTTATTTATTTACATCAGAGCCCGCAAACTAAACCTGATGTAACACCAGCTCCCGAGGCCAATTAAACGCTACAGTATTGTACAGTAAAATGTCACTTTCAATCGGCCTTGTTAGACGATAGCTTCTCAAAACAATACTTGTTTAAGATTTCCACTAATGTTTTTTTCCACCATTGAAGTAATGGTATAGCAAGGACCAACTTTTTTCGCCGTGTAGAGTCATTATGTCTAACACCAAGTTGGACCATCCAGTAATAGAGCAGTGACATAACGTAGTATTATTGTATATAACTCTATGGTGGAGCCAGTAACAGGGTTAGCTGCAAGGGGCAATCATGGAGGGGGTAAAGAAGGTCTACCGAAGCCAATGCTATTAGACTGGATTTCTTAAGCCTACAACGCGCTATTTTTGTTGTTGGAGAAAACAACGTTTTTTTAATCCTAAGCAATCCGCTCTCAAAGTACTGTCGTGTCTAGAAATGCTGTTGCTTTTCCTTACATTTTAATCTAGTGCACCTTGTAGTTATGCCCTCCAGATGCTATCTCGTAGGCAATATGACGTCACTTGACACTGCCCTATAGTTCGAAGGTTAAATGAAAAAAAAAATTAAAACTTGCTTACTGTATTACTTTCAAGTATTTCGTTTAACTTTTAATTTCTTATTGAGTGTGATTAACGTAGTAATTACCAGTGACATCACGACTTCAAACGGTGAAAAAACTTGACGGCCTTCAAAGATGATTGTAAACAATTTCCGACAACACAATGTAAACAATTGTAAACAATTCACATTGTTGGCTGGGATGTAAACAAGTCAATAGTTAACATGTTGGATATTATTGGCAGGGGTGGAAACTGACAACTGTCTGAATTAGACAACAATAACGAATTAGAAAACAAAAGCGAACTTATTTGATGTTTAAGGTAAAGTTTAACTTAACGAGTTTAGTTTAACTTAGTAAAGTTTAACGAAGTCAAAACAGCAAAGGAACACAAATAAACTTTCCAGTAGGGTTTCATATACCGCACTGTTCCTGCACTGTTTAGTCCACGTGAAACCTTACTGCTGTGTTCAACCATTAGACACGTAAATAAAATTAAAACCATATTCCAACTTTCAAAATTATTGTAAGATTAATGTAGTGGTACACACTCGCATACTTTGTGGGCTAAATTTTTCAGCATTATTCCGTTCATCCTATTGATACATACACCGCTTTTCAAGATTTCATACTCAAGACTTCAGGACTGGTATTTAATTTTTTTTTCAACGACATTTCCAGATTTTCAAGAAGCTGCACGAACCCTGAATGATTTATTCTGTAGGCCTGTGCTAAGCACACTAGGACGATGGTTTTTTACGAGTTCGTTTAGCCAAGTAGAATGAATCAATCTGACCTATCGTGTTGTAAAGTAAAAACTGTAAAAACATCAGTAAGGTTTCACGCGGACTAAACGGTACAGGAACAGTGCGGTATATGAAACCTTACAGGAAAGTTTATTTGTGTTCCTTTGCTGTTTTGTATTCGGATCAGTTAAACTATACCTTAAACATCAAACGAGTTCGTTTTTGTTTTCTAATATACACAATGTCTAAGCGAGAGAATCGGCATCCCTGTAGTTCTGTCGGTAGGCAATAGTCCTTTGAATTAGTCATTGTTGTTGTTGTTGTTCGTCCGCTGAAGTATTTCGTCGTTGTATTAGCGCATTCCGAAACAAAGAATAAAGGTCTGAAACCTTATAAACCGATTCTTACCGATGCCTAAGATCCTGGGTTTTCCGCTTGGTTTTCTCCAGCTAAATTGTCCCTCTCGTCGCACAGGGCAGAACATCCCAGAAAGGATTACCACTCTCAATAAACTCAACCCCAAACATAAAACTTTTAGATAGATAACTTTTGTTGTTCTGATCCTTGCACTGTTTTACCCTCCGTCTTAGATTTTCACAAACATCGGCTCTTTTTCCTCCACACTCGAAAATATCATTAAGAATTTACAGGTTCCAGACGCAAAAATCGGCCCAGCCATAAAAAGTTCCTTTACCTATGCCTAAATTCTTCGAAAAAATCATCTTCGATCCGAATCCCGATGGGTTGGAGAACCAAGACGTCAAAATGTGGGGCGTCTATATTCCTCTGAAATATTTATCATTTTCTCAAAACCCTGAAAAGGAAAGCGAAGACTTGATAAACGGGGGAGCTTCGAACCGTGGAATTCTCCATCCAGAGTGCGAAAACCTAAGGAAAATAAAAATGAAAAAGAACGGCAAACGAAGCCATCGTCTTCCATCTCAGCGTGAACTTTATTCACTCTTTAGCTCAGCTAAGTTTAACTATGAGGTTCGTGGGTTGGGTCGAGCAGTCTCGAACATTTTTCGTCGCTAATGTGTTTTCTGTTTGGTGAGGTTGAGAAAATGTCTTCTTTTTTTTTGTTTTTTAGTTTTTATTAACATTTTTTAGAGGTACAGCAAGAATTGTGTGAGACGGATGCTATAGTTTATTCCACATTATGTTTGCAGGAAACTGACTGTAGGATGCCCCATATTCTTATTGATATCAAACATGTGGATATCACACTTGTGACTCTATAAACAGTTACTGTTACAGTTTACGAGTGCATATGCTACGTTTTTTTTTTTTCATTCGCAGTGGAAGGAAACGTGGCGCCAGACAGTCAGTTTCCTGCAAACATAATGTGGAACAAAGTATATAGCACTACCATTTCGATTCCACTTGCCGTATTTGTTCAAATCACTGAAAAAGCGCTATCGTCAATGTTTTATTGGGAATCGAAATGATTAAATAGAATTTTATGGATGCGTATTAAAGGTACATGCACCCCTGTTGGCTTTTCCGTGTGACTCAATTTTGCCTCATTAGTTCAAACGTATGTAAATGTTGCCAACACATTCATTTTCTTGTTTTTTCTTTCGTTTGAAATTATTTTGCGACATTAACGCTAACCTGTGTAAATGTTACAAACGCTATTTTCAACGGGTCACATGACATACCGGAAGGGTTTATGTGCCTTTAATCACTTTACCGTGCGGATTTGTAGTTTAATTTAAATCCACCATAACTGTAAAAAAAAAAAAAAACGGCAAAATTTACAGTACATCAAACTTTTTTCGGTAGGAAGCGGCCATTTTGTTTCTGCAGCCAAGCTAGCACCTGTTTTGTGCTGCATGGATCAATCTAGCACTGCATGTAAAGAGGTAAATAAACCCGTCCAAATCATGCAGCACTTGAAAATGCAGCTAAGTTAAAGGGAAAAGAAGCAGCGATTTAACGAATTGCTTTATCACTGTGATGAAAATATATGTACGGAAGTCAAACCCTAACCAGACAGAAGACAATTTCGTGCAAAGCGATACGTTACTACGTGCCTACAAGGCAATCGTGTGATTCGTGTTGCGCGTTTAGGGACCGATTTTGACGTCTTCGGTACACCTTCTTGCGTCACCGTGCAGCCACGAGCAGCCAGTTTGGTTACGTAGTTATTCATTTTTTTCCGAAAAAAAAATCCGTTACTATAGAAGTACTTTGAAACTCACTACGATCGTCAATAAAATCTTCACCACTAATTTCGCTCATTTTTCAAAAAGAACACCTTCCAGTCTTGCAAATTTTCGGCACAACTTCGTCTGTTTTCTTCAGGCTCCCTTAAGGACTAAGTCGAACTCTGGTTACATCTTCTACTACTTTAACTTCGACATTTTTCAACCTTCGAGTTGACTGATGGTCATAGCCAGTCAAGCGCACATTGCTAACCGTTTCAGTCGGCTGCGTAGAGCTTTTAAACTTGATCGCGCCCAAATTGGCAGTGCAAATGAAGAAGAACTTCAAGAAGGACGCGCGCCAATTCGAAGGTTGAAAAATGTCGAAGTCGTAGTGGTAGAAGATGTAACCAGAGTTCGACTTAGTCCTTAACGGAGCCTGAAGAAGACAGACGAAGTTGTGTCGAAAATTTGCAAGACTAAGGAGGGTCGTCTTTTTGAAAATGAGCGTAAATTAGTGGTGAAGATTTTATTGACGTTCCTATTAACTGCATACTGAACAAATATTCAATAAAGTAGCCTGAGTGGCCTCGCACTACTTAGCGACCACGACCACCACGAACTGTTTGTCTTTCGTGTACTTTTTGAAGATTTCTCTCATTCTGCAAGAGCAGACAAGAAGGAAGACGACTTTTTTCATCTTTTACTAACATAACTACGCTTTTTTTTCGTTGTTAGACCCGCTTTCGTACCAGACAGGCCTGAGCCAGTTTCTCCCAAGCCACCAACCATTTTATTGATCCATCCATCAAGGAAATGGAGGAAGTTTAAGGGAATTTAAGTCGACGAAGAGAAATGATGCATGTGTTGGAGTTGCCGTCGTTTTCCCTCTGGAGACAAAAATGTATAAAAAGAAAAGAAAAATAATAAAACTACATCCGTGCATAAAATTACGGTTCGTACGTAACGTTCCGAAGCTTAAAAAAAATCACCTTATGATAAAGAGCCAAGCTTACAGCTAAATCGACAACGGAAGTTATGGGCTGTATAATGGCTTCCTAAAGAAAGTTATACTTTTGTTTACTTATAATGGTTCAGCAGCATCTTACGATCCGAAAGTTTAAATAAATAAACATCAATCGCTATTAAGTAATATAAAAGTAAATTGGAAATAAGTCATCAGTGAAAAATCATACACAAGAAATAAAGTAGCTTACAGTAATCCACCTTTACACATTTACGTTTCGTTCAAATGATGTGACACGAATTCGAACCGGCGAACCAATCCATCACCACGTCCCGTTTCGCCGAATACCGTTTCGCCAAATACCGTTTCGCCAAATACCGTTCTTTAGGAACACGAAACACCTACACACGAACATTTACGAAGTGATAATGGTCAGACATTTACAGGCAAACACCCGTTTTGAAGAATAATTTGTTTCAAAAAACGTGCTTCGCTCGCACTGCCGCACTCGCTGCGTCAAAACACATAACATCAGAAACCGCAACTAATCACAAATCACTTCCAATGAGGCATGCATCTTTAACTTCTGCAATGCTAAATTTTTGAAGAATATTTTGATTCTGCAAAACGGGATTCCGCAAAACGGGAATTCCCGTTTGGGTAAGGGTAACCATCACGTGTATAAGAAACTATTCTTAAAAGATACTACCTTGGTATTGACCTAGTGACGACCACGCATTCTAAACAATATTTAAAGTACACGTTTTTCCGTCCGTATTGCCAGTTTTCAAAACGCTAATAGATCAATTGGCCTTATTCTACCACTGCTTGTGTCTATTTAATGTTTGCCTTTTGAAGCCCCATTACATAAAAGTAAGGTATTAAATTCGTGTACGTAAAATTTTTGTCAAATTCGTTTTGGCGAAACGGGATTGGCCCCTAAGGGTAAAGCTGTTAATCTGCTTTATTTTTTTTTGGGCGAAACGGGATTTGGCGAAACGGGAGTTCACCGTAAAGATAACTCACTGAACCCGTTATTAAAGAACCATACTCACCGTTCCCTTTCTATTGCGCTTTCGGTCAAATGGAGTCCCTGTCACATTTGCGGCCTTAATAACGAGCTTATTGAATTATCTTTAAGCCAGTGGACAAGTGGCCACAGCGGTAAAGGCTCTATGTTAATGATGGACTGCTTTGCCGGTTCAACTCCTGGTCACACCACTTGAATGAATCGTTAATTGCTTAAAGATGGCTTACTGTAGTACGTTATTTCTTGTGTATGATTTTTCGCTGTTAGCTTATCTCCAATTTAACCTTCACCCGTAGGGTTATTAAGAGCAGATGTTGATTAACAGAAAATGGTTCGACTTTTTTTGTGGGTCTGTTTGTTCCCCCATTACTTCACTCGATTGTTTGGATTTGTTTGTTTGTAACCCTGTTGTGCTCCTTCAAATTTATTCCTTTCAACTTTAAATTTGTTAAGTGGCCAAATCAACACTATACAGCAGACCCAGCAGTATGTGACGTTCGCTGCGGGGCTCGCATTTGGGACCAGTGGATTAGCGTGTTGAGGGTATAACAATGACATCTTTAGCTGAATCAGCGCTCTGAGAGTATTGTTTTTTTTAGCCTAAAAACGTGCGATTTTTTTTGTTGTTGTTGGCAGCAGTTGCGATATTCCGCAAGTGGAATTTTTGTT
The DNA here is from genome assembly GCA_023313725.1 of Lithobius niger. Lineage (NCBI taxonomy): Eukaryota > Metazoa > Arthropoda > Chilopoda > Lithobiomorpha > Lithobiidae > Lithobius > Lithobius niger. The sequence continues at coordinate 23,025 of JAHWFP010139531.1, forward strand.
TTGCGGTTTATGACACTGTGTATGTTTTGTAGCATACGCGATTGGATATTTTACACTTGAGGCTCGGCCAGTGTCTGTGTCGCTTTACATACGTGATCATACCATACGAAACGACACCAGACAAGCTGGATCACAATCGCAACATAATTTTGTCAATAAAAAAGGAAATAATATTAGAACATAACTCTGCAATTGATTAATTTATTGATTTAATAAACGTAATTGTTTGTTGAGATTGGCATACAGTTACCGGCTTCGGCTCAAAAGGTAGGTTTCTGTTGGTTTGATGTGCTCCCAGGCGAAGCCGTGGTGCCAGAACTCGAGAGGGACGATTTTCTAGATAATTCCATTCGGAAATTCCTAGGATCTTTTACATTCCACAATCGGCACGAGGCATCACAGGGACCTTCTCGTCCCGAAAATGTCAGAAAAGGCCAGAATCGAACCCGTGTCCTCTTGCACATGAGATGGACGTGCTAACCATTAGGCAACCTTGCTCACTGATCCAAGTAAAGAGTGAGAAGCTACGGCTTGACAATGCGGCAGCAATGTGACTTATGTACCGTTTGTCATGGGGTGAGCGTCACCAACCTCCGACCTCGGGCCATTTAAATGCCTAATATAACAGAAAAACAAAACCATACAGTTTACATTTTATGTTCTACCTTTGCCCAAATGTGTCGTCATTGATCAGTGAGGAGTTATGGCCAAATACTTGTACCACCCTCACCCCAACCAGTGATACTGAAGAACAAATAAAAAAAAAAGAAAAAAGATATCCGCTCTCAGCTAAGTCGCTCATTTTAACCCTCTTTATGGAATTTGAACGTAGAAAACAATTATTTTTCATGTTTTAATCCCATAATTATAGTTTGTTCCACATTATGTTTTCAGAAAACTGACTGGATGACGACTCGTTTCCTTGCACTGAGAGTGCAAAAACAGGTGGATAGCACACTTGTATACTTTGTTCCACATTATGTTTTCAGAAAGCTGACTGTATGACGCCACGTTTTCTTCCACTACGAGTGCAAAAAATCCGCAAACATCCCATTCGTAAACTCTAACAGTAATTTTGTTGAGTCTACAAGTGTGATATCCACATGTTTTTGCACTCTTTGTGCAAGGAAACGAGTCGTCATCCAGTCAGTTTTCTGAAAACATAATGTGGAACAAACTATAGATGAAGCATAGTTACTGTTAGAGTTTACGAATGGAATGTTTACGGATTTCTTGCACTCGTAGTGGAAGAAAACGTGGCGTCATACAATCAGTTTTCTGAAACCATAATGTGGAACAATGTATAGTTAATTAGTTTTAAAGATGAAAAATAAAATCTTGACAGTGCACTTGACAGGCACATTAATTTAAAGTTTGGCTATTTGACATTACTACCACTTCAGTCACCCCGACCCGAAACAAAAATTGGTGAAAGATTAGTTGTTAAGTTCCCAAAGGGGGTCGGTCTTCGAAAGCAGTGATATCATTCAATCAGGGAAAAGCCGCCAAGGTTAACCCTATTGACCACCAAACTTGTCGCATTGCCCTCTTGTTAATTTTATTTGTTGCGCCAAGAGTGATTATCGTTATGTGAAAATGTGATGGATTGGCATAGTTTGGATTGGAGTGGATTGGATTGGAGTGGATTGGATTGGACTGTTTGATCCGTATGATTGTACAGTTCCCAGTCTAACATATTTCAGTAGTCTAAGAAAATAGTCATTCATTCAATTAAATTAAATTACCCTGATTCGATTGCCTAAGTACTTACGGAATTTTTAGATCACGCTCGTTAATGCGAATTAAACAAAAAAATAAACATATAAATATATATAAAGCGTGTGCTCAATCATAAGAATAATCCCGTGTCCTCTCAGTGGATTTCCACCAGACTAGTGCTGCAGTAAAACCTGGGGAAACAAAACACTCTAAAAAAAACGCATGTTTTAAAATAAACACTTTTCAGATACACCTAGAAAACGTTTTTAGTCGCTTTTTACTGATAAAACACTAAATCGCTTTACAAACAACATTGGCTAAAAAGCTTTCAAAACATTTAATTGACGTTTGTATAGTGTTGTAGTCGTGAAATATGTTTAAAATTAAACACTGCGTTCACTTTGCAACATTTTACAAACACATGCTGCGACGAAAGTGTTTAAAATAAAACTGT
>JAHWFP010139532.1:5068-25168 GCA_023313725.1 Lithobius niger
CCCCCCCCCCCCCCCCGGTCCCGCCCCCCATCATTAGATCAAAATCAAACATATACACGAAGAAACTTCTGGTTACTTATTAAGAAAACTACATTAGTTTCTTTCACAGTGACAGGAAGACTCATCAATGGAGCCTAGTTGTTACTGTGAGAGTTGTAAAACCATATTTTTTTCATCTAGATTTAAAAACATTCCCAAAAAAAAATGGTGCAGAAAACAAGCTAAGAACGTTCGGTGTGAGAAAGAATTGCAAGTGTTTTTTTTTTTTACTTTTATTATTTTTTTTCGGGGGGGGAGGGGGGGGAGGGGCGCAAAAGTAGAACTTTTGGTTCGCCCCCCTGGCTAAAATTGCTGCCCCACTGCCGCCTCCCCAGTAAAGTGATTCTAGCGTCGTCCCTGCTCCGACCGAACCCTTTGTTATACCAGTGTAACACTTGCCATAACTACCCACCTAACAGCACATAACATTTTCTTACCCCCTCCCCACTAATTGTATACTTTTTTGGAAGAATTCGTTTTTATAAGCTGTACTACGCGTGATTTTAGGGGGGGGGGGATGAAAATTTCAAGTTGTAAATGGAAGTCAGAGAAATAACTTGGCTAGAAGAGCTTAGCAAAAAAAAATTAGAAAGCATTTAGCTAAAATTGGTGTGTTACACGCTTGGTCATACTCACCGTTCCCTATCACAACGGAATGTAACACTTTTGCTCAACCCTCTTCCACTCCTCCAGGTATTACGTACTTTGTGAACGCTTCCCTTGCAAGAAAACACGTGTTGGTTTCTGTTGTTTTATAATAAAAAAAAAAGTGCCGTCCTTGCCAGTGTTGTAAAAAGGTTAAGACTAACCTTTTTAGAACAGTGACAAGGGCGACACTTTTTTTTTGCTAATTTAATTACTAAAATTACTAAAAAATGTTTTCCCTTGTTGTAGAGGCATAGAGTAGTAGTAAGGAGCCGTTCATATTACTCACACTCGTGGGAGAGGGGGGGGGGAGTTGATTTATTGCGACACCAATTGTTGGGAGGCAATTCTCCACTCAAAACATGCTCCATCCTGCCTGGCTATGCCTGGGCCTAAATTCGAAAGTATAGTTGGCTATAGCATAGTTGGCCATTACTATGGAATGGCTCGATGTTGTTCTCCTCCCGTTGCACTATCAACGATTGACGAAAGTCTGCCTGACATGACGGGCACTTTTTCTATGTATCGTCAGTTTTGAAACCCAGATTTTGAACCGCTCGATGGGCGCCATCTAGTGACAGTGATATCGTTAGCCTTGACTGATTGCTCTCTGGTGCTCTGGGACGCACCAACTTTACATTCAATAATTAAGGAGGCAAGTGGCTAGTTTGTTGCGTAAAAAGAAATTTCTTTGCACATTCCTTCGCTTGTTGAAATCAAGTGCTACATAGAACTAAATAATGGTAGACGGCGCTAGATGCTGCAACCTGTCATTTGGTGAATATGCACCTTTAAGGTCGCTCACATTTGAAATGGCAGCCGTAGGACACTTTGATTTCTAAATATTTTTATTTTTCTTAAGATAGCCTAGTCACGTAGGTGTATTAAAACCAGCTGAATTTAATTTAACTTTTATTCATTGTATTTATTTACTTATTTAATAAATGTTCGTAATTATCGTTGCTGCAATACCGTGTCGTTACTAAAGTTGCCTATTCGACGAATTAGGCAGCAGCGCCGTCTACCACTATTTAGTTCTACGCAGCACTTAATTTCAAGGAATGCGCAAAGAAATTTCTTTTTACACAACAAACTAGCCACGTGCCTCCTAAATTTATTGAATGTAAAGTTGGCGCGTCCACGTGCTCCAGGGAGTCATAGGTCAAGGTTAACGATATCGCTGTCACTAGATGGCGCCCATCTTGCAGTTCAAAAATCTGCGTTTCAAAACGGTCGATAGCGGGGGAAAAGTACCTGTGATGTCGTTAGGTGTAACTTTACCACTATCATTGGGTGCACCAATTTACACTCAGTAATTAAAGTGGCACTGTCACCGATTGAAAGCAGACGAAATCTGACAACATCTAGCGCTATGTTGTACTATCTAGCTCGTGCTTGCACCAACCGAAGGAATGCATAACGGCATTTCTTTTAACGAAACAAACAAGCTTATGGCAAGCCATTCCGTCTTTTATTACAGAATTACTGATATCTTTAATTTAATTGAAGATATCTGTAATTCATTTAAAGATATCTGTAATTCGTGGTATTTAAAGATATCTGTAACTGAATTGCAGATATCTGTAAATGAATTACAGATATCTTTAAATAAATTACAGACATCTTTAAATAAATTACAGACATCTTTAAATGAATTAGGCTACAGATATCTGTAATTGAATTAGAGATATCTCTAATTCTGCAATAAAAGACGAAATGGCTTGCCATACAAGCTACGACATCCTTAATTATTGAGTGAAAATGTGGTTCGTCCTCGTGCACCTAGGAGCAAGCAATAAAGGTTAACAATATAATTGCTGCTAGATGGCGCCACGATATTTTCGTTCGCATTTCAATCGGTGATAGTGCCACTTTAAGGAGGCACGTGACTTGTTTGACGTGTAAAAAGAATTTATTTGTGTGTTCCTTCGCATGTTGAAAGTAAGGGCTAGACAGAACTAGATAGCAGCAAATGACTATAGATGCTGCAGCTTGTCATTTGATGGCAATCCCCCTTTAATCTGAAATAATCCGTGTTTTTCCGTGAATGACCTGCAGAACGTTACTTATCAGAAACGATGATCTTCACAGGCTACGTTAAAAATCACCTGGATATGTGACGCACAAACATGCTATAATTATAATCTTGAATAATGATTGATGCGGGTTTTCCTTGGCATCCACTTTCCCGCCTTAGCCAAACCGGTGGGTGCTGCCATCTATGGAGAGTGCTGTATACTATACCAACCACTGCTGCAACGTATTTGGCCTCGGGCGCCAATGCTAATATCGGTCTGTGGGACAAGACTGTGCCTTGGGCGTTTGTTCCCATACCCGTGCGTGTGTGTAGGTTGATTTTTAGAGGCCGTCCGCTGTTCTAGTTGAAGCAAAAAGTTGTTCCGAACCCTATCATTTCGCAGAGAATTTTGGAATACGACCGTGACAGTGACTAGAATTGAAGTTCTCCGCCAGACAGCAGAGAATTTACGTGAATACAAAGCTTCTACGTGTCCAAGTAAGTTTTGTTTTTGTGTTTTCGGTTTCGTGCGCTTTATGACGTTTTAATCCAAAAGAGTTAAAACTATGACGAAATGCGCGGCTTATCGAGGGCGCATGAAGGAATACCGGTGTCGTCGGGCATTTTTTTCCCCCCTTTATTTTGTGTTTGTTCGATCCCAAAATCAAAAAAATGCGATGTAACTAAATCACTCAAGCTTTGCAAGCTGGATAGGAAAAAACTTTTTATTCAAGGTCTCATGTTCTGCGGGGCGTTATTAATACATCCGTGTATTCATTTGTTGCTGTGGTGATGATGCCGAGAGCGAGAATTTCAAATGTATGTACGAAACTGCATTGTATTTGGAAATGGCAAACGGTGTATGACGTTTCATGCGATGCGCTGCATAGCGAAGCATAACGGCAGCTGTATTTGTCCAGTTGTACGTTTTATATCGTTCTGTAGTTGCCGTTTGAGAGCGGTAGGTTGGGGGGGGGGGGGGTACGCGATAGAACGCCAGCAATGACGTAACGTAGCCAGGGCCGGATTGAGGGAGGGGGATGCTTTGGCTGCCGAATCACCGAGTCACAAGCCGAAAAAGGGCCTCAAAGGGTGCCTCACGGTCGGGGAAAAATTAAATAAGGTACTATTTTAAATACATAAAAATTTTCTTTTACGGAAAAGTTGCATAAAAAAACTTTCAATTTCTAAAAAAAATTATTGCTTTTCTCCTTTTTTTTGCGTTACTGGCGTGGGAGGTTGGGGGGGGGGGGGCAATAAATCTAAGCACCAGGCCTCTACCAGGGTTCCCTCCAACCTGGGACATAAAAAATTCAGGGAATTTAAACCATGTTTGAAACTCAGGGAATTTTCTTATATTTCACAAAAAAACTGGAAAACTCGGGGGGGGGGGGGGGAAACAAGGCCCCACTTTTAGATGTAGGCCTAACTCGGGCTCTCTTTTTTTTTTTTTTTTTTTTTGCACTCTGTTAGTCCTACAAACAAATAAAACTGTTAAAATGTGTAAAAAAAAAAAAAAGAGATGTCCTTCCTAAAATTACGGTAAATAGCCTGGAAATTAACGTGAACTACTCTGGAAAACTCAGGGAAATTACTTCACCATTTTGGTGGGAACTCTGTCTATGAGGCGTATACGGCGCTGAATGTGGTACAGAAAATAAGTTCAAAAATACCTGCATTGGAAAATGTTTTGTTGGTTAAAAATTATACCGTAAATAAAAAATTTGAGTGATTCGGAAACACTTCCATACTAAAAGAGAAATAAATGTAAAGTTCAGTGGGTAGAAAAAGTTCGTAAACAATCGGTATTGATCAACTTGAAAATCCATCAAAACTTATTTCTCATTTGTAGAAAGAATGCGAAAGAAACGTTGATTGACCATTGATTGTGTATCAACTCGAATAACGGCAAAAGTCCGTCATAGTACCTCCACGGACTTTTGATAACGGTATATTGAACAGTAATATTCACGTAGGAAAAATGCTGAAAACTGAATATGGAACGGACCATTTGTTATTCTGCCATGGGATGGAATAGATGGAATATATTTTAAAAGTTAAATTAACTTTATGACTACTGTAAAACGAAAATTTTTTTCATCCGCCCACATTCTTTGATGATTTTTTTTTTTTGAGAATGATAGAAATAAAACTGCGGTACAATAACGGGTTTCTAGCGCTTAAAACTAGCCGTTAATGGATTTTTAAAAAATTCAACAATTTAAATAGTATTAAGAAAAAAAAAATACGAAATTGGTGTTGAATCCCGGGCCTCCCCACAAAATCTTTAAAATAAAAAGTCCAACGGGAGAATTTCAGTATGTAGCGTGACGTTTGATAGGATGTTTCTTGACTTGTGATTCTGCAGTTTTCTGGTGATAATAGGCCAACAAAAAAATTTAATTGTCTTCTTGACAAAAAGAGAGAAATCTGGGCTCAGCTAAATACCGTGTATCAAAAATGATACAAGATTTCCAAAACATGTTTGTAGCAGCAATGACAAAACTGTAGGAATGACACTTGACAAGGGTGGAGTATATTTTAATGTAATTTAACTTTATTCATAAAAAAAATTAATTTAAGTTGATCCCACATTATTAAGAGTGATTTTCTTTTTTAATTGATAGAAATAAATCTGTGGCGCACTAACGGCTTTCTGGCGCTTAAAAAAAATTAATATTGCATCCCTCCCCACAAAATCTTTCAAATTAAATTCCAACGGGAGAATTTCTGTACATAGCGTGACGTTTGATAAGATGTTTCTTGGCTTGTGATTCTGAACAGTTTTCTGGTTATAACAGGGTAACAAAAAAATTTCATTGTCTTTTTGACATAAAAAAAAGAGGAATTCTTCATAGCTAAATACCGTATATCGAAAATGATACAAGATTTCCGTAAAACAAGTTCGTAGTAGTACGACAAAACTGTTAAGAATCAGATTGACCGACCATATTTTTATTCTGTCGTGAGGTGGCCGGGTGGGAAGAATTCCGATCATCGTGGAACCCTTCACCGTTTTGTCATCACGTTATTACGAGAATACGTCATGTCTGTTTATTCCGTTGAATGTCACACGTGTAGGATTATCCCCGGATATCCTCAATTTGAGCTTGTCAGATGTCGGTTTCAAATTGCGCTGCATTATAATAGAACCCATGATCATTGATCGCCGCATTATACAACGCTAATGAGTCATCACACAAATCCTAAACTTGTAATCGTCTGCGAACAAGTGTGTCATTATATCTATTAATGTTGTTAAAGCCTTCGCGCGCTTCCTACGTGTCAAGAGTCGGAGTTTTATTTCCTGGGTTCGAACGAAACGTTTACCTTTCCAATATGTTCTGAACGCCTTGAAACCTGCTCAACAAATAGGAAAAATAACAGACTCTTTTGTTTCGGGAGCGGAAAAAGCAACCCCGGGAAAAAAGAGTGAAGAAAAAAAAGTCGCGAAAAAAAATGCAAATGGGGGAAAAAAACCCAAATAAATCTGGTAGAAATTTTCGAAAAATACTTCTAAAAGTAGTTATGAGTGTGTTGATCGTTCATTAAATGGATATACCTCCCAGCGCCATTTTTCTCGATCCTCTACATCAAGTACGCCCAAAGGTCTATTTAGTTACCGTTAGTCTTTCCCTTGCTACAAATCCATTTTAAAATGTGGCGTCCAGGAGATTTTCTGTTGAATATTACTAACTTTATTTACGTTCGTCGCGAACATATATGATGCATCGCGCGCCTACAATGACCTTGAAGTTTTATCTGTGTGTGCGCAGTATTACTTTTAATCGTTTGCTAGTAATTACTATGAGATTAAAAATCTAGAAGGCTAATGCAGTAAAAATTAAAATTAATTATTCCAATAGATCGCCGAAGCAAAATTAGAAGACACTAGTCTAGAAAATTATAAGTTGTGATTTTAAAATACAAGAATCATTCCGGTTTTTGAGGACACAATCAATGGGTTCACGCTGGCTGGACTATTAGACGCAATGCCAATTGAGACGAATCTAGGAAAAAAAAGCCGAGGAAAAAAAAGCCGCGGGAAAAAAAGCCTGGAAAAAAAAGCTGATGGAAAAAAAAGCACCGGAAAAAAAAGCTGATGGAAAAAAAAGCCCCGGAAAAAAAAGCACCGGGAAAAAAAGCCGCGGAAAAAAAGGCCGTGGAAAAAAAAGGCTGATGGAAAAAAAGGCCGATGGAAAAAAAAGCCGTGGAAAAAAAAGCCGTGGAAAAAAAAGCCGTGGAAAAAAAAGTCGTGGAAAAAAAAGCCGATGGAAGAAAGAACGCGATAAAATCCTGGTACAAAATTTACAAAAATACTACCTAAATGTAGTTACGTGTGTATTAATCATTCATTAGCTGCATGTTGCTCGATCAAGGTCACCTTTGGAATCCCGAAAAGGAAAAGAAGTCACAAGTTTTCTCCCAACTTCCTTAACAGGGGAGGTGGTGGGGGAAAGGGTCGTCCTCAGTTTGGTCGTGTGTCTAAATTATTCACTTTTTTTTTGCAGTGAGGGGGGAGGGGGAGGAGAGGGTGGCGGGAAAGGGATACGATCCAGAAAAAAATATTAAAATGTTTGCAGTGAAATATCAAAATAACTCTAAAAACAAAAAAAAAAGGTAAAGGAGTTCGGGAATAAAAGTATGCTTTCCGGAATTTTCTGTTAATTGTCCAAGTTACGGATTTAAGGCAAATTTATGATTTCCTGATTACCCCCCCCCCCCCACCCTCGTCATTTCATGATTTATCCTTTAACGATTGAAGGTCACCCGACCAAAGTGAGGACGACCCTTTTCCCCACAACCTCCCCAGTTAAGGAATTTGGCAGGAAACTTGTGATATCTTTTCCTTTCGGGTTTCCAAAGGTGACCTTGATCGAGCAACATGCAGCTAATGAATGATTAATACACACGTTAAGTGCATTTAGGTAGTTTTGTTGTAAATTTTCAACTACATTTTTTCGCGTTTTTTTTTTACTATCGGCCTTTTTTTCCGCGGCTTTTTTTTCCTTGGCTTTTTTTTCCATCGGCCTTTTTTTCCATCAGCTTTTTTTCCGCAGCTTTTTTTTCCATCGGCTTTTTTTTCCATCGGCTTTTTTTTCCCATCAGTTTTTTTCCTCTGCTTTTTTCCAAGGCTTTTTTTTTCCAGGCTTTTTTTCCGCGGCTTTTTTTTCCCGGGCTTTTTTTTCCGGTCACGATTGAGACAGTAGCTACGTTTTTCGCTCCGAGGAACGAAGCTACCGTCTCAGTTGACCTTAGCTGTGGTAAATACGCGGATGTGATCGTCGCGTGGGTATTGTGAGGCAGGCGGAAGGTTATAAGGCAGGCTGGATGTTGCTTTAACTGAATACTGCTCGATCAAGGTATCGTTACCGGAAAACTCGAAGTCCCAAGTTTTCCACCCAAATTACTTAACTGGGGAAATTGTTGTCCTCAGTTTGGTCGACTTAGAACAATTAAAAGAAAATTCGGGGAAAGATAATTTTTTTCCCCTTTAACTTTTTTTTCGCTAGAGCTATTTCCTTCGATATTTCTCAACACACGTTTTTATACCTTTTTCCGGATTGGGCTGCTTCCCTTCCTCCCCTCAACCACCTAAAAGAAAAGATGGAAACAATGTGTAAAAAACAAGAAGAAATAAGTTCTGGCAGGAGAAAGCAAAGCATACAAAGCCCCTTAAGCTCCCTTAAGTAATTTCTAGTTTTGGTCCGAGAATATCCCGGCGACTTGCCTTGCTTATATTAGCATGTCAGATGTCCTCCTAAGGCTTTACTAACTGCATTGTCCATTGTTGCGCACACACATAACTACACATATTTACGTAGTGTTTTTGTAAATTTTCCTCCAGATATTTTTCGCGCTTGTTCTTACCCATCGGCATGTTTTCATCACTTTTTTTTCCATAGGTTTTTTTCCATCAGTCCATTTCTGCGGCTTATTTTCACTGCTTTGTCCATCTGTTTTTTTTTTACCGCGGCTCATCTTCCTAGACTTCGTTGATTTATTTCTCTTCTCATAAATAGGCCGGTCTATTATGTTTACCACAAAATTTAAAGGCGCCTTTTCACCTTTTAAGCTCCTATATCATGAGTAAAACGAGATCACGTGACCCACATCAGCCTATTGGACGACTGAGAATCTGGAGCGTGAATGCTGTGTTTAGAATATGGGCAACGCTCTCGAAATGGTAAACCAGCAACTTTAAGTCTCAACTTAATTTAGTTACAAAATTGCAACTAAAATTCCAACACAGGTCTACCCTGTTTTCTACAGCACTTACTGAGTCCTGACTAAGTGTGGCCAGTTGCCGAACTAGAGATAGTTCTCACTTTTACGGAAAACTTATGTTAAAAATTATAATGAGGAGGTTTTGCCGGATATATATTGTGAAAAATATCACTGTGCTGAGATTAGTCCAAGGACGTGTCCATTCGATAGCAGCAATACCGTTTATTCGACGTTGAAGCGACGAATGCATGTTATTTCTGAAGCCAAGGCCGACTGAGGTAGAAATTCCGTATCTTATCTCCTAGCTCACCCATGCCGGAAAATGAATATACCTGTTAGCGTTGCTTTAAGTACGATTTTGGCGATGTTAAATCGACTGGCCTAGAGCTAGAAAACTTGGACTTTGCGTCAAGAAGCCACTTGCTTCTCGGCTTCACGCTTGTGAAACTCTGTTGAACGATGAAGTGCCGCGTTCCTTGGCTAGAGGTAGCACCAAGCTATTGGGTTAAAACCTATTCAGCGTTATTTTTAACATGGATTATCCCAGAAAATAGTTAGGACTAGTCGTTCCACAACTGACCGCATGGCGCCGCGACTCAAAACGAGAGATGGGACATGCGATAAGATTATAGATTAGAAAGTTAATTAGATATAGCATTTTGCCTCTTCCAATACTACGCGGGGCCCTATAGCAGTAGTTGCGGCAATTAAGGGACCAATCATTATTCATCGCCGGGGAGGGGCCGGAGGAAATTGGAAGGAGGGGGGGTCATGAAATTTTTGGACCCTCACAGGGGCGGGGATCATAAATTTGTCAGGTCCCGTCGAGGGGGCTGGGGGTAAAAAACATACTGACCATGACCAAACTGGGAAAAAAAGTAATTTTTGGACCTCAAAAATTGCACTTTCAGTAAAGTCAAAATTTCTAAAAACGCCTCAGATTCTGGGGGGCAAACCCCCGACCCCCTTGATGTGAGTGTACAAGGTTTTGAAGCTATTAGTATACTACAAGTATCAAGACACACGCTAGTGTGTCGCTTGCCAAGATAAAACGATAACATCCAGATAAAACGTATATATGAGCATGACGACCACTAGACACGTTGTGTCTTTACAGCAAAGGTAGTTTGGCTGTTTTCAGCCATCTAAGGATGAATAACAATGCGACAGAAAAAGCTGAAACTTGTTTAATCGGGAGACTGTGGTCGCTTGACAACATAAAAGTCACTGTTAGACACATAGCTTATCCTTTTCTTGTTGAAAAAACGACGTGAATAACGTTGAAATCTGCCTAATTATCAAGACACACGCTAGTGTGTCGCCCGCCAAGATAAAACGATAACATCCAGATAAAATATATATATGAGCATGGCGACCACACTAGACACGTTGTGTCTTTACAGCAAAGGCAGTTTGGCTGTTTTCAGGCATGTGAGGATAAATAACTATGCGACAGAAAAGGCTGAAACTTGTTTGATCGGGAGATTTTAGTCGTCTGACAACATAAAACTCACTATTAAGGACACAGCTTACCGTTTTCTTGTTGAAAAAACGACGTGAATAGCCTTGATATTTGCCTAATTACTGGCTACTGGCTAACGTTTTTTTGTATCACGAAAATAAATTCTTCCATGCGGTGAAAAAAAAAACTGGTTATTGGCTCATTTTACAGGTATTGCTCTGGAGATGTGCCCTTTTCATATGGACCTTTCTGGTCAAGTGGTTTAGGGGTTAGGGAGCTCCAAACGACCAAATTGATTATTTTCCATTGTTTTAAACATTGTTATTTTGCAACAATGTCAAACTGAACATTAAATAAATCCGCGCGTCTGCAATACTACTAAGAAATGCTAATCATATGAAAAAAGGTGACTGCCGCCCCTCAAAATCTAACGAAAGCCAACCAAAAACAAAACAACTGAACCAAAAAACTAGATTGGTGTTTCAATCTCATAATTACTAAGAAAAAACGGATTTCAGCAATTTGGACCAAAAATATCTGATATCTACCCCAAAATAAAACTTGTTAAGGATTCCCGCCAAGCTTTTCGATCGTGTGAAGTGATATCAAACGCCAAGCTCTTTCGCCAAGCTAATCCCACCGACTAAGACTTCAAACGTTAAATGAAATAAGTTAAAATTGCGTTGTAAACAATTTTCACATATTTCATTAAACCTTCGAACTATTACTCGGTGGGATTAGCTTGGCGAAAGAGCTAAGCGTTTGATATCACGACTTACCTAGTAAAACTCTTACCCTGCCTGGTGAAATTCGTGCCAAGGCATCCGAAATCTGAATCAAATCCATCAAAAGCAACGACACAGTAAAAAAAAAAACTGCTTTTATCGGGCTTATTTTACCGTGGCTTTTTTTCCCCCTCAACTTTCGTTTTTCATTGGCCTCAGTTTTTTTTTCATCATGCAGACGAATTAGTGAGATGAGATGTTGTTGGAAAGTTTATTTATTTATAATGGTCCCAGGAAAATTTTTATTAAGTCTTGAAAGTGCATGGTTTGTAATCTTGTGCGAACCCTGTTTACACTCTATCCAATTGTCGGTTCCTTTTTTTTTTTTTTTTTTGATGCGACAGGTTTTTAAGGATGGTGGCCATTGGCCTTGTTTTTTATTTTTTTTGGGCAACCAAGGCAGAGAGTATCCATTTCAGGCTTCCCACGAGTTAGATTTGGAGAGAGCATCTGGTTGCTGCCCCGTCATGTCAACTGACTTATGGCTACGTTAATAAAAGAAATTAAACAAAAAAAACGAGGTTAGTTAAGTTTGCCATCACTAGTTTGTTGCATAAGCAATATTTGAAGAAGTTGGGCTAACCTCAATAAGGATGCATTAAAAAAAAAACCTTAAAAATCAGTAAAGCCAGATAAGCAACCTCATGTAAATGATACTGACACAAAATATAAGTGGCCTGAAGTCATACAAGAAAACAGTTCCCACCAACCATGAGAACCTGGAAAACTCGGGGAAAGTCGGGAAATTCTAATTTTTCGCAAAAAAAAGACCTGGAAAACACAATGCCACGCCTTTCGGGCTTAGGCAGAAGTGCTTTAAACATACCTATGTTAAGACATTGCTGTAAAAAACTGTTGTCCTTACATTTTTGTATTGAACCCTGAAAGTTCATTAAATTGAGCTGCTCTGTTGCACTCTGTCAGTCCTATAAACAAGTAAAACTTTAAAAATGTGACAAAAATTGCCCCTTCCTAAAATTACGGTAAATAGCCTGGAATTTGACCTCAGTTACTGTGGAAAATCTGGAAAACTCTGGGAAATTATTTCACCATTTGGGTGCAACCCTCTCGAATGTCATTCGAGTTGCAGTCGCCACTTGACCAGTGGACCTTAAAAAGTACTCGCCATTTCAGAATTTATACTCGCCACATACCAAAAACATCTTGCACAATGCATGGTTTCTCTAATTTATGCATTTATAGAGTTGTACAATTTTCTTTTACTCAGTACTGTTGCAGAAAAGGCTGTTGTATAGCCATTGTAAACCTGAGCATAACGCCGCAAACCGTTCGTGTCTAGCTTATACGGTTCCTGAGATATCGCTATTTGAGCGGAATTTTCTATTGCTAGTCGCCGTTTTGGCGAGTAGGGCTAAATTCCAAGTCACCAACGGTTGATTTTAATTCTCCAAATGGAGAGGGTTGTTTGGGTGGGAACCCTGGAAGAGCAAGGCGGCAGCAGGGTCGAATTTCAAATTCCTGCACAAAGCGAGCGTTTTGATGGGTTCCCGCTCCCGGAGATCCTGAACAAGGTGAGCAGCAGTAGCCGAGCGATTAAGAGTACTTGCCTCCAAACCAAGTGGACGAAGGTTGGCGAGCTGAGAATCGGCACTGAACCTTATAGGGCCGATTGTGTGCTGTTTTTAGAGTTAAGTTCGGGGCTTGATGTGGGAACACCAGCACCCTGTAAAGGTGTGGAACGGATAGTCACTGCGACTTGAGACAATGAAAACTAGACCCGCTTCTGTAGGGCAGCAAGAAGGGGCTGATACTAAACCATATTGATAACCATATACCAATCCGTCCACATGATGCAGTGACTAGCATATATCCATTTTTGTACAACTCTTTCATTGTTGTACCATTTGTTGCAGCAGTGGATTTAATTTTGTTGTAATTTGTTTTATTTCGTTAATTTTGGTGTGTTGATATCACTCCTTTGAAGGGCCGAACCACTCTCAACTTGGTGGCCTCTTCACCAGTTTTTGGCTTCGTTTATTTTGCTTTGTTTTTAAAGTTGGTTTATTTTTTCTGAATTAGACGTGAATACGTCCAATTTGTTTGGCAACGTTGTTTAGATTTATCGTGCTACACTAGTGTGTGTCAAGGCACGCACGTCAGTAGGAATTAAGTTAATTTGTAAGGTAGAGTAGAGCGTGAGGGGTCATGCCCGTGTAAGCTCTCGTATAAATAAATCAAATCAAATCAGTATACACGCTGTCATTGTCCAAACTTTGGATGTCCAATGACTTGTTTTACGTTTTGGTGTTGTAATGTGTATAGGATAGATGGCCTGCAAAAGGCTACCGTCCTTAAATAAACCTAACCTCCAATGAGAGACGATGTCAACAATACTAACAATGGTTATAACAATATTTTCGTACTTACGCGCCATCCCACGCAATCCTCGTTACATCCCTAGGCTCCAAACCATAAAAGGTACGCAGTTCGTATCGTCCAATTTCATAGCTGGAAACCTTCCCGTTATCTCGGTATCGATGAATAATCACCCTATGGAAATTAACATGGGGATGAACTGACTAGAATTAGCTAGCTAGCTAGTTACACATTTTCAACGTTATTGAGGGTCAGATTTTGCATTGAAAACAGCTTAGCTGGCATTCCTACACGAGTTAATTTTTGTCAGGTGGGTCATTGCTCTTGATTTCAACACAATTTAAGCTTTTGTACCGCATTATTATTTTTCCCCAAGTACCTGAAATGTGCCCAACTACGCTTCAAGATATAAATCACTGACGCTATGACGCCACGCTACAGTGGTTAACAACCTCGACAATTGAATTGATGTGATGTTTGTTGTGATGATTGTTGCCTAACTTGGCGCGACACACTAGCGTGTGTCTAGATACAATCGCTGTGCATAATTACATATCCCAAATCGTTACTAAAGTATTAGCAAACTACTTCACACTTTAAATTAACAACTATTCATATTTAAAATAAGAAAAAAGAATTCTAGGCATAGAAAGCGAAGGCGTGGGGTTCTTACTTACGTAAGTAAGAAAACGAAGGCCTTTGGCTTTTACTTACGTAAGTAAATCTACTCGGTACTGCCATCAATGTTTACGTATCAATATTTACGTATCAATGTTTCCAAAATAATACATTTATCGCAGCTGAAGAAAAACCCAAAGGAAAGAGTTAAAATTGATTATGAAATAAACAAATGCCTTTATTGCAGTTATTTAGTTTTAAAAACGGGGTTGGAGCAAAGAACATTCCTACCAACAATGGCTCGTTATGCTATCACAATAACTGCTAGTTTACTAATAATCCAAATCGTTGTTGTACAAATATGTTCGACGATGGTTCGGCAACAATGCACCAACACTGTCGCTTTATTACAACAATGGCTCGTCCACTAAAGATTCAACTCGTCGTTGTACAAATATGTTAGACGATGACGTTAGGCAACAATAAGGTAAGACTTTCGCTTTATTGCCCTCGTGGCTTCGCCACTCGGTAAACAGTCTTACCTTACCTTTTTAGCACACAGAGAACTATCAAACGGATCGCCAAAAAAAAATGTATGCTGCCATTTCCGTGCGATTGCCGTAATCGTTCGAGTCGCTGCAAGAGCGTTATCATTAAAGTTTGATTGTTGCCAAAAAGTCTTACCTTATTGTTGCCGAACGCCATCGCCTAACTGATACGTGAACGTTGTTCAATGGATTACTAACGTTTCGAAATGGATCACTGTAGGGCCGAACCACTCTCAACTTGGTGGCCTCTTCACCAGTTTTTGGCTTCGTTTATTTTGCTTTGTTTTTAAAGTTGGTTTATTTTTTCTGAATTAGACGTGAATACGTCCAATTTGTTTGGCAACGTTGTTTAGATTTATCGTGCTACACTAGTGTGTGTCAAGGGCACGCACGTCAGTAGGAATTAAGTTAATTTGTAAGGTAGAGTAGAGCGTGAGGGGTCATGCCCGTGTAAGCTCTCGTATAAACGCCTGTAGAGCACTGTAGAGCAGCAGCAATACACGTTACATACCGTGCGTTGCTTTCCTTGCTGTGCTGAAGCAGTTCGCTAAATGACTGTTACTTTTCCCTACAATTTATCCGAAATTTGAAGTACTGATATAGTGGACGCATCTCTTTTCCTCAGTTTCGTGCAGTGCTATACCATGTGCAATGGCTGTTTGCTGTGACGTCACCATGAGTTAGCCAATGACGAACGAGAACAACGGCTGTTTGGCCATCTGATTGAACTAGCCCAGTCACATGATGTGCAGGTCACAGCAAACAGCCATGGCGCGTTGAATAGATGCAGTCATGCAGCAACAAAAAAGGTGCTAGCAGCTCTGCTGCGGAAACAAGATGGCTGCTTCCCATCGATAAAAAAAATATGATCCTCTACAGCAAATACGGCCGTTTTTTTTATAGTTACGGTGAATTTACCTGAAACCATAAAGCTGCAAGCAGGTAAAGTAATAAATACACAAACATAAAAGTCTATTGATTCATTTCGATTACCAATCAAACTTTAACGATAACGCTTTTGCAGCGACTCGAACGATTATGGCAATCGCACGGAAATGGCAGCATCAATTTTTTTTTGGCGATTCGTTTGATAGATCTCTGTGTACTAATCCACGAGGGGGCTGTTTCTTTTGGTCATCCAGCGCTAGTGAGGTTTGCAGAACGTGGACATTTAGCAAACTGCTGCAGCTGCTGCACTGCTAAAAGGAAAAGAAACGCAGGGATATATTCGCTGTAGAGCTCTTTGTTATCTGGAGCCAATACTTTAGCTGGAGGTACAAACTGCGTCTTTAGTTGGGCTAATGCTGTGGGAATGGGTTTCTCACTCCTAAAACGGCACGACTTATTGGATTTGGCAGCAGCTGCAATACTTCAGCAAGTGGACCATTTTATTTCCGAATTGCAACCGTAATATGTATGCAGCATCATAAGGGCTTGGACGTTTAGCAAGTCTTGCTCGGCAGGTGTCTGGGTGGACTTAATAATGTGCGCATACCACACGAAACGACTGAAGAAGAAGCTAAATAATAAAATTCGCGTTGTTTGATAAGGAGGGTATTAAGAGGGGTCGCAACGTATTTTTTCCTTTCCTACTTTTTGTGGAGTGCTGTTTAATTGAATGATCTTTAATTAAAGTATAACTGATAAACTGACTATAGTTTATCAGAATTACAACTGGTTAATTACAGCTGGTGTGAGCAGTTTATTTATTAAAGGAATGTAAGTGTACCAAATGGTATTACGTGCAGTACAGTACTTTAACACTCTTATTAAAAAAATAAATTATTTTATTAAAAAAGTTACACTTTTTAAAGCAATTTTTCTTCTGTTCACTTAAAGGAACATCCGGCCTGCCTTATAACAGCAATGCGCTGATCGCCATCCGCACATATACCACCGCCAAGGTCAACTGAGATAGTAGCTGCTGTCTCAGTTGGCATTGTTCCAAATAAACGAACCAGCACGAACGCATTAATTGTGTCGTCACAAACCGAAATGATTCTCGTATTTTAAAATCACAATTTATAATTTTCTAGGCTCGTGTCTTATTTTGCTGAGGCGTCTTATTGAATAATTAATTATAATTTTTACCGCGTCAGTCTTTTAGATTTTTGATCACATGGTAATTATTAGCAAATTAGTACATGCACGCACACAGATGGTTATTGTAAGTGCGCAATGGATCATACACGTGCGTCCCGCAGTAAATATAGTTAGTTAACAATTATTCCACAGAAAATCTCCTAGACGCCACATTTTAAAACGGATTTTTACCAAGGAATTGACTAACGGTAAGGAAATAGACCTTTGGGGCCGTAGTTGATGTGGAGGATCGAGAAAAATGGCGCTGGGAGGAATGTCCTTTTAATCGGTGTTCGAAAAATCTGGTTTCCAATTCGATGGCGTTAGATGCTGCAGACTTTCATTTGGTGGAACCCCGCCTTTAAGCAGAGCCCTGCTGATGTCCAGACATCGGCGAAGCGGATGATCACTAAATATTCAATTCCCTGAAATTACTCGCTTTGCTTCCAGCTACATCCATTCAGCCTTCACTCAACGACCTTGGGAGTTTCCATTCATTCCGTCCTTCCAGCAGTGTAATAAACGTTGCCTGTGTCAATCAGCGAAGTAAAAATGTTGAAGGGTTTAAAGTACCACTACCGCCGATTGAAATGCGAGCGAAAATACCATGGCGCTATCTTGCGGTAGTGATATTGTTAACCTTTACATTTGCTCCCAGGTGCACCAGGACGAACCAAATTCACACTCATTAGGCTAATTAAGGAGGTCGTGGCTTGTTTGTTTCGTTAAAAGAAATGCTGTTATGCATTCCTTCGCTTGGTGCATGCAAGTGCTAGACAGTACTAGATGTTTACTTTCAATTGGCCACTTTAAAATGAAACTCGAATTTAAACAGCCGTGGTTACTCTAGTAAGGTTTAGCACATGATGTGCCGATCGGTGGCCGGCGACCGTAAATTGAAAGACATGATGACCTTGCTGCATTATGACCGTGTTGTTGTTTATAGAGTTTAGTGTTTCGTTTGTCAGTGTCAAGAGTTGAGTGACTGCGTCAGTCACTGCAAGTAATGAATAGTTGTTTTGTTTTTTTTTCTAAATGATTCCCCTAGTTAGTTTTTTTTTTTTTTTTTTTGTCTGTGTCTGTAAGACCGGTCGAAGTTTTGCATTGAAAAGTAGGGCTTTTTTTTAAACATATTTGAGAATCGAAACCCGGATCTCTGTAACCAATTTTATTAGTGTTGTTTTTTTTTCAACTTAAATCCACAAACAGGATTAATTATTAACGGTGCTACCTCTCTTTGGTTGTCGTTGCTTCTTTGCGTAACATGCTTTTGATAAAAGACGGGAAAGCTAAAGGCTCACAAGAAATAACTATATACAGTAATTGGCCTTGTCAGTATGGCTCAGCGGTAGGACCTCGGCCTTTGGTTTCAAAGGTCCTGGGTCGATTCCCCGCTCAGGCAGTCTGACATATAAGTCCAAAAGGCAACGTGAATAGGTTTGCATCTGTATTTAGTTATGCTTTTGATACTAATGCATTGTTTAAGAGCAATGGGGTCAACTCTCCAACAAATCGCAAAAGTAGCCTTTTCGCCGCAGTTTTAATCAACTGTCTAAATGTTTGGCGTAACGGGAATTCCCTTTTTGTCGAATAATTTTGTGTCTCCAAAATTAGTGTTATAGCCGAATTACCAATTAACAATACGTAGCAGTGATGAACCTACAGCAAAAAAAAAAGTACTCTTACTAGCCTACCTCATACATCCTAACAAGGGAATGGCCAATAAACTAATATAAAAGTTGTGCTCCCACGAATACTGGATCAAACCACGTTGTCAGTTGTCGTGTAACATGTGCACAAACTGTTAATTATTGTTAAATGGTTCGTGACCACCTAGGAGTGGTTAACGCTCGCTGCAAAACCTTTTGATACCCGTTGACCACCTCCGTACTACTATTCAAGCCATCACGAACTTTTAATATAATTCCAGCTGCTACTATACTGACCACACGACGCGTTAAACACGGAGGCGTATACTGACTGAATCAACAAACTTCCATTTGTGACTGAAAACATTTCGCCAACAAGGAAGGTTTGTAATATGGATGAATGAGAAGAACAGGAAGGAAGATAACAAATACGAATACGAACACTTGGAATGAACAATGAACAACGAGTAAGGAATAGTAAATAAAAACACTTGGAGAAGTTGTAAACGAAATAAGTATTTAGAAACGCAAGTGAGTAAATTAAATCTAGACACACGCTAGTGTGTCGCGCCAAGTTAGGCAACAAACATCACAACAAACATCACATCAATTCAATTGTCGAGGTTGTAAACCATTGTAGCGCGACGCCATAGCGCCAGTGTCTTATATCTTGAAGCATAGTTGGGCACATTTCAGGTACTTGGGGAAAAATAATAATGCGATACAAAAGCTTAAATTGTGTTGAAATCGAGAGCAATGACCCACCTGACAAAAATTAACTCGTGTTTGAATGCCAGCTATGCTGCTTTCAATGCAAAATCTGCCCCTCAATAACGTTGAAAATGTGTTACTACCAAGCTAGCTAGCTAGTCCGCTCATCCCCATGTTAAATCCCATAGGGTAATTATTCAAGATAACTGGAAGGCTTCTAGCTATGAAACTGGATGAATGGGTGCAGTACAATACGAACTGCGTACCTTTATGGTTTGGAGCCTGGGGGAGTAACAGGGAGGGCGCGTAAGTACGAAATATTGTTATAACCATTGTTAGTATTGTCGGCATCGTCTCTCATTGGACGGCCAAAGTTACGACAATGAGAACGTGTGTATACTGACGTACGTGCCTAGGTACACACTAGTGTATCACGATAAATCTAAACAACGTTGCAAAGAAATTGTATTCACGTCCAATTCACGAAAAATAAACTAAGTTTAAAAACAAAGCAAAATAAACAAAGCCAAAACCTGGTAAGGAGGCCACCAAGTTGAGTGGTTCGGCCCTTCAAAGGAGTGATATCAACACACCAAAACTAACTAAATACAACAAACTACAACAAAATTAAAACCAAACCAATAAAGAGGTTACTAAGTTGAGAATAGTTCGGCCTATAGACAAAAGGTAGTAGCAAATTGTTGAAAACCAATTTCTTGTTGACGTGGCACTTTATTACTCATCTGCACGTTACTGGAGTTGAGTTCAATACACAACTTTAAAGAAAGGACTGATATATCAAAAACCAAAACTGGTAAAAGGGGCCGCCAAGTTCCGAATGGTTCGGCCCTTCAAAGGAGTAATATCAACACATCAAAACATTCGCCAACTTAATCACACCGAATAATACTTTGGACGTTAAATGAAAACTTGAACATTGCTACCGAAAGTAGCAATGTTCTTGTTTTCATTTAACCTT
>JAHWFP010139532.1:38267-54613 GCA_023313725.1 Lithobius niger
CATTTACGTAGGTTACAGTGAATGTAGCAAAGCCGTTTCTCCCTAGGAAAAAAACCCTGGTAACTTGATGCATTTGTAATATTTACCGCGAGTTTGATGTAATGTTGCAAAATGAGCCATACTGGAAAGCCAACCGGGCGGAATGTATCTTTAATTTTAAAGGTTATTCTGCAACATCGTATATTTTATATTCACTGCAAGCGCGAAACCGTACAAATGAATACAGCGTGGAAAAGTGTTGGACCTTACGTTGTATAGTATTTAATTTTAGCTAAACCATACTTGTTGTCCATGAGTTTGCCTGTATACGTGAAACCATGGACTTGTACAGGGTGTCCCAAAATTCCCAGAACATCATCATAAATATTTAAGGGGTTGAAAGAAAATAGTGAAACTCTGGCAATGTAAGTTTGGTTAAAGGATCTACCGTTTCGTACAACCGGCATAGGGGCCCCAACTCAAAAATTTTCAGTGGAATGGGGGTAAAGGAATATCTAATTTGAAAGTACTTTATTAGGGGCCCCAACTCAGAAAGAATACCTAATTTGAAAGGACTTTATTAGACGAGTAAAGTGCCGTAACGATAGCTTCGATACGATGAGCCCATCCAAAATGGCAGCCAGTCAAACATTATGAATTTCCTCTGCATCCCTATGTCTTACTCATGCTGAAGACGTCGTAAAGGAACGTCGGTGGCAGCAAAATGCTTCGTTCAATCTAATTGGATCACTACACGTCTTTTACGGTTTGAAACCCAGAGTGTGGGCCTTAGTGATCCTGAGTGGCACTGAGGCCCACACTCTGGGCTTCAAACTGCAAAAGACGTTGTAGGTGTGATCCAACTAGATTGAACGAAGCATTTTGCTGCCACCTACGCCCTTTTACGACGTCTTTAGCATGAGTAAGACATAGGGATGCAGTTTGACTGGCTGCCATTTTGGATGAGCTCATCGTATCGAAGCTATCTTTGCGGCACTTTACTCGTCTAATGAAGTCCATTCAAATTAGGTATTCCTTTACCCCCCATTCCATTCAAAATTTCTTAGTTGGGGCCCCTGGGCCTCCCCCCCTTCCCAAGGGGGGGGGGGGGCAGGTGTAATGCCGGTTGTACGAAAAGGTAGATCCTTTAACCAAACTTACATTGCCTGAATTTCACTACTTTCTTTCAACCCCGTAAAAAGTTATGAGGGTGTTCTGGGACTTTTGGGACACCCTGTTTACTATCACACTAGCTCCATGGTGGAACAATAAGAATTGCTTTCTCCTGGACAATATGTCGAAAAGAATGACTTGCCCCTTAAAATTAGTATTTTCACGTACAAACACGTGACAAAAAATGGCGCCTCACTGCTGCTATAATTATTATATCTTCTTCCCCATCTGGCCGAACTGTCCAGGATGGCGAACAGTATTTTAGTATGCGTAAATTATTTAGCGATCATATGCTGAGTCTTTACATGACGGTGTGTTTTTTCTTTTTCTTTTTTACCTTTGGGGTTGATTTACAATGACGTTAATGATGTTAGCACTCTAAAAGCCCGTGTGAAATGGCATCATAACATCCAACGACAGAAACAAATTACTACCAGTTGCCGTAACAACCCGTTTGTTGCCAGCTTCGGTGAAGTTATTAGTCACCCACCATGAGGTGCTGGAGCCACGTGTCACCCGGGTAACTGCGTAACAACCGTTTATTTCCTACGAACTGCTAGATATCAGACCTACAAAATGCTAGATATACGAGAAAATAAAATTTATTTATTTACAAGTTTAAAATGTCACCGGTTTCCTGATGGAATTTGGTTAAATTACAAAACGGAGAAAAACAAAGTAACAAAAACAAGTCGACGAAAAGGTAGGAGTAAAGCCAAATTATATGAGCAAATACCAAAACTACAGTTGTTCCACATCATCTTTGCAGAACCTGACTAGTATGATGCCATGTTTCCTTGTACTACTATAGTGCAAAAACATGTGGATATCATACTTGAAGACTCTACACAGTTACTGTTAGAGTCGACGAGTGGGATATTTACGTTTTTTGCACTCTTGGTGGAAGGAAACGTGCCGTCGTACATGTAGTTTCCTGCAAACTTAATGTGGAACAAACTATAGTCATGAAATAAATACCTCACAAATGTAGTTTTCAACTGCATTTTTAAAGGAGTTAACAGTAAATTGCAGTAACGTAATTGGAAAGAGTTGGAGTTGAGTCGTGTCAAACGATAAGAAAATTAATTAGATGTGGCATGATAATGTTAGGTTGTACAAATAGCTTAAAATCAGAATCGCGCGTATCGAAATGAGTGGTCGGAAGCTTGAAAAATTCATGGTCTTAAACATCTAAATGAGACCATCCCTCTGTCAAAGCCTAGTGAGAAATGGCTCATTTACAAATTTGAGGCGAGCTCGGTAATCCAATGGAATGTCTTATTTAGTTTCTTAGTAGCAAGTCTCTGTGAATACTCGCTATACAGCTTTCCTATCTTGGATAAGTGACTTGAAAAAAAGCAGGGAAGTTGTAATTCTGTTTAAGCCCCGAAAGTCCCTTCCAGTTGGGCCCTGTGGGAAAATTTTTCGTTTTCTCATGCGCTGTTGGTGCTCCCAGTATATGATTGAGAGGGGTAGACACGAGGATTCGGACCGGAAAACTTCCAATAGGGTAAAAAAAAATGACTCCAGAATAAGCTGCTCTAGTCTTATTACCTTGATCTCAGAGACCTTGTATATACGTGTGGCAGAATTTGTCCAGTCTACCTCTTTATAGTGTACCAAGCACTGATTGCTTGCTTCAAGGCAACTATGCCGAGTGACGCCACCAACTCACCATGACCGCACAATACGAACTTGCCTACGCTCACGGTCCATAAAGCCCTAACCAGACTGGCTGCTCGCGGCTGCACGCCGACGCAGTTATGGTGTAAAAAAGACTTCAATATTCGTCCTTAACGCAACACCAACCCATATAGGGTACTTTACCTCTGGATGCGACAGGCTGGATGCAGTAGGGGCATGCCCGTGGACGAGTTGGATGCTGGAGTCGTAGCGATCCTGGTGGCAGGTGCTGAGGTTAGCAAGTTATGATGTCAGCAAATTATGACGTCAGCGAGTTATTTCGCTTACTTGTTTCATAAATGCTTAGGTTAGGTTAGAATTGGATACTGTTTAGGTTGTATATGATAAGCGCGCCCCCTCGGACGGTGTTTCATACTGGAAGCCTCGCGCGTCCACACGTTGTTTCATGCTGGAACCTGGCACGTCCAGCCGAACGCGTCCACAGGGTAAAGTACCCTGACTCCACCAACCACACGATTGCTGCAATTTTGACCTTGTAGGCACGTAGTCACGCATAGATTCGCACGAAATTTTCTTCTGTCTGGAGAGGCCTTAAGAAAGTGAAGCGTTTCGTTCCTGTGTCCTCTTAGCTGCTAGATTAGGCCGTAACCGCAAGGTGCGCTTTGCTTTCTTTGGTGTATTCCCCGGGTTCTCAGGAAACCTATTGTTTTCAGTTTTGCGTTGGCGAATGTCCTGGCAAAAACCGATTAATTCGGTCGTTTTACTTTCGTTGGTTGTTCAAGATAAAAAGTACAACTTACGCCCAACCAAAAAGCTCGCGTTGCA
The DNA here is from genome assembly GCA_023313725.1 of Lithobius niger. NCBI lineage: Eukaryota > Metazoa > Arthropoda > Chilopoda > Lithobiomorpha > Lithobiidae > Lithobius > Lithobius niger. The sequence continues at coordinate 41,889 of JAHWFP010139532.1, forward strand.
GTGCTGAAAACTGGCGAATTTTCGAGTGTTTCTGCTATCAGACTTCCTCAGGCGATGGTCTGTTGAACTTCCACTCCACTTTTCGTCTGCTCACATTTGAATTTTCTACAAGTCCTGCTGCCTCACAGTGAGGCCTCTGGTCATTCCTGGTTGTTGTGGATGTTTTCCTGCTCACTGTCAATGCCACTCGGGTGTTCTCTTCCAAAGTTTACTTTTTCGGAATGTCTTGGTATGAAAGAGATCAACAACGCGTCGAAAAAAAAATGATGCGATACGAATTAACCTTTCCAGTCTTGGACAAACTCCAGAAGGGGCTCTTTTCAAAGCTCGTCGGTTGGCGAGGCATTTCGATCACGCATTTCCTTGCCTGGTAGGTCAACCCCGCAACCACTCAACTGTGATTAACTCGCTCTTCTTGGGCTCCCACGCAACAACCATAAAGCTGTCTTTTTGTCACTGGATTTGTAAGTCGTCTTTTTTTTTTCTTGCGTCGAACGAACGCCTGTGCATAGAACAGGTGTACGTTCTGTATACGAAAGGGTTATTTTAATACGGCCATTGCTTTACCTTCTTAACATCGTACGCCACTCTTCAAACATAGACATAAAAGGAGAGAAAAGGTTCAGAGAAGTTGAACAACCCATTATTAATCACCCCTTGATTCAACAATCGATGACGGGTTCACAGATGTAGAATTCGGCAATTTATCTTCCTTGGACGCTAGAATGATCGATTGTTATAGTGGACTAGATTAACACATTCGAAGTAAACGGTTTTCCGCTTGGAAGTAATTGATGTAAACTTCACAGCTCAACAAAAACGTTTCCTGTAGTGGGACTGTGAGTGATGGACGATTCAAAAAAAAAAAAAAAAAAAAAAAAAACAAGATGCAGTGTAGTGATGAAACGACAGCATAACACAAACAATTTCTCTGACAGCTGAAACTGAAGGCTGGAGCAGATAAATGTTTTAAAAGTTTGGTAGCCTACCTTGTCTTGATTCTTTACTGGCAACGAAAAAACGTTGTTTTGAAAATAAGATTTTCCTCTCATACCATCCATCTCTCTCTGAAAAATGTCTCTTGTCAGAGAAACTGTTTTGCTGTAGCGGTTCAGTTTTAGAAGGATGAAAGATAAATGTATGGGTTCTCATTTAACTTCATGCTGTTGCTACTGCATGTGGAAAAGGAGGGGAAAAGGCTCGAAAAAGTTAAGAAACCCATTATTAACCACCCCTTGATTCAACAGGAATCGTTCGAAAGTTATCGTGCACACACTCACACAGACAGGATGAGAAGCTTCTCTGCGCTGCATCACACCGTGTATCACTGAAACAACAGCGCTAGGTAAGGAAATGATCTTAACACTCAGTATTGCTGTTTTCAATGTAAAAGCTTAAACAGTGGTCTTAAAAGCAATGCCAAGCAAAACGGCAACTCATTAGTTATATCCACTGTGCTGGTTTAATATTAATGTGTTGTTGGCACGTGCATGTAGATTGTTTGCAAGGCAGCAGTAGGCATACTTATCTTGCCATACGTGTGTTCTTTTCATCGTGTTGGGCAGCGAGTTTTGAAGCCAGGTGGCCATTAACAATTTTGATCCTTTAGGTTTAACTTGTTACCTCTTAACAGAAAAAAAAACAGTAAAATTTGAAACTGTTAAACGGGCGGTTGAAACGGCAAGTTGAAAAGCTATAAATAGTTCGTTGAAGAGTATTACTTTGGGCAATAATAACAGTTGTCCAAAATATTCAACACAATTAACCTGGTTCAGTAAACATTTTAAAATACGTTTCATAATAAGCCTCTGCCCGTTTTGAACATAATCTTTATTCACTGGGGTCCCAAATCTATCATTCTTTGTATCAAATTTAACTTTAGCAAAATCACAAAGTAACGATATGAAGCAAGCAATATCAGGTCAGGACATGTCCGTTGAGCTGCTCGTAGGAAGGACACGCCACGTGGCCAGTAAAATCACACCTATCACAACTATCTCGCCAATGTCGTGTATCGCCATGAGTTCCCTATGTCTGTATTGTATTCGCCATGTGGATAAAACTTGAAGCAGTTTCGGGTGTTTTTTTTTTAACTTAACGTTTGGCTTGTTACACTGAACTCTCCCAATTTGAGAAAAAGATGTTTGTACGGTAATTGAAAGATTGATGGTTAGGACCTATAGTCCTAGAATTCTACAAACACAATGTCACAAACCGTTCTTTTCTAGTTAGTGCGGTTCCTGAGATGACACATTCTACGAAAACGAAAACAATGTTAAAGACGTTGGGGTTATTTTTTCTTGTGACTAAATACCGTCTGCCAATATCAACAGATATCAACAGATCAAAATCCTGCTTTACTTGTTAAGGCCTTTAAGATATATGTGAGGGTCAATCCTGGAGTAGGCGTTCCTGGTATGGTCTTTATATTTACTCAAGGACATTGAACTAATAGAAAATGTCCAGTGACGGTTTACAAAACTTTTTTTTCTCGATACCACAATAAAACACATCGGGAACGTCTGATTGCCCTAAACCTACCAACACTCGGAAATGCATCGGCTAACTGCGGTCCTAGCCATCACCTATGGTCTCTTGCATGATCTCTATACGATGTAAATAACAGTTTCGTTATTCGAGGATGTGAAACGACCATAGGGCACCCAGAAAAAAATTAATGTGACCCGCATCAGGTTAGACTGTCGAAAACACTTTTGGAATAGTCTACCTTCTGAAGTGGTGATAGCACCCTCACTAAAGACTTTTATACGTCTTCCGTCCATGCAAAGTTGACATATCTTGCTTTCTCAGCAAATCGTGCAATACTGTCCTCGTGCTACACGTGGCTATAATTTCAAGCTGGTCGTTCTCCCCTTTAAGACGGATTGTAGGAAGTTTTTCTTCTCGCACCGTGTGGTGATGCCATGGAATGATCTTCCGGCTGATGTTGTCCAAGCACCGTATAATATCGGAGGCCGGCTAAAACGAAAGCTTAAAGGAAAACCACTTCTCCCCTCCTCGCGCCCGCATTGAAAATGCACTCTCCCTGCAGCCAAAAAGGAGCCAGGCATGAGTGGTCGATCAATCTGACAAGTCGTCGGGAAAATGTCCCGGGAAATGTGACCGGCCCCGTGCATAGCACGGGCTTCCTCTAGTTTTTAAAAGATAAAACTGAGAGGGGTTGATCTCTGTAAATATGTTAAACTTAAGTTTAGCCTAAACAATGGCTTTTTCCAGCAGTGCTTTCAATTTGAATGTACGAATTTTCAAATTTTAACTTTGTATTTGTTTTAATTTTTTATTTATGTTTATAATTAACTTTAGTAGGGTGTCAGTGGATAAAGCAAGTTCCCTTCCCTGGCCCTTTGTGTTCCACAATAAAGTCTCTCACTTACGTACTAATCTTAGCTTTGGCTGTGAGTTAGTGGCCTAGGGCCCTTTGCGGTGAAGTTTCAGTATAGCGTTGGGCAGTACCCGAAATTTTTGTGACGGTGCCGGTACTAGCCTAGGTACCACGGTACTCGGTATTTAACGGTTCTTAAAATTTGGCGGTACTTCATTTGGTACCTCCGGTACCAACGGTATTTTTTTTAAGTAGCCTAATCAAACGTAGCCATACCTCTCCCCTCCTCCAAAAAAATACACATAAAAAATAATCACCAAGCAGGCTACTGAATTTTGGACTCAAATTTTATTTTTTGTTGGTTCTTACCTGGTTGTAGCATCAAAGTTACACAAATTTGGCTCCACTTTTGTGCATTGTTTATGGAATTCCAATTTTACCATTGTTGATCTTTAACTGATTATTACACTGCTCACAACACAAGGACTGACTGAACTATTATTGTAATTTTAGCGCTTTTTTTCGTATCAAAACAATACCGGTATTTTAACAATACACGGTATTTGGTACCGTTGCATTTTTGGTACCGCGGTACACCGTGAGAACCGGTATACCGCCCAACACTATTTCAGTATTGATTTATTGTGATTATTATTCGAAAATATTAAGTTTCAGGACTGTTACTGCAGTCACCCTTATCGTGGGTAGCGCTCAAAACGAAGGATGCAAATTTGTTTAGCCATTTGGCGATTGGTAACCGACATTAGTGAAGGTTGTTTTCATCTCATAAAATTAACTGCTTCGAACACATTTACGTATTTATTGATTGTAAGTTCCGTCCAATTCCACCTTCATTACTTCCTGCGTTTGACCTTCTTGCCTTGCTGTATTGCGTCGGTGGTACTTTTAAGGATCGTTTTGGAAATGCGTAGGAGCAGGAAGTTCTACCTCATGCGCGAAGGTAATAAATAAATATATAAATAACATGACCATACAGTCTTTTCCAATTCGAGTCTTCGCATTGAAACTGTAAATTACTTTCATCTTTCGATTCGTTTCAGTGGTTTTAGATACATAGATTACAGAATTACGAATTTCGGTTTCGGCCATGCAGTAACTATAACTGCTCAGTTTTGATTTCGGCGGAAAGCGAATTGCTGGTTTCGGCCGAAACTGGAAAAAGTGGTTTTGGTAAATCCAAAACCACTTCTGTGCTTCCAGAGCCAGCTATAAGCTGGATCACTTTGCTTAGTGATCCAAGTAACAAACTCCTAACCCATGAAAATAAATTATTAAAAGGATTAAAAGTGATTTAAGTGATCATGTTTTTAATCTGTTTAAAGTACTCTGCTAGGCATACAATACAGTTACGTTTTATACACATGCTAAATCTGTAGCATACATAACTTTTGTGATTCGATCCTTGCTTTATGTGTATTATTAAAATTCCTCGTTCTCAGTTTAGGTTGGAGTTTGGGTTTTTGGCCGACAATAATAAGGATTCGGTTTCGAGCGAACCTACGTAGTACTAGGTTACAGCTTCGGTCGTGCGATTATAGCTCATGGTTTGGTTTCGGCGGTGGTTTCGGTTTCGGCAGAAACTGAAAAAAAAAAGCGGTTATGGTCGACCGCTACGATACATTCTTTTGGTTGCCGTCCATTTTTAATAATTATACTAAAAACGAAAGTTCTGTTTTGTAGGTAGTGGCAGAGGTGATAATTTTTTCTCGTCGCGAATTCTCAAATGTAGTATAATGACCCGACATTTAAATCGGTTCTCAGGGGAAGTTGCATGGAGAGCAGTGGTGGAACCAGCGAAAGCTCTCAGCTTCCACCGCTTAATGACCGAACAGCAGATGCATATTTTTGCGTACATCATTCCGTCTCTTATGATCATTCATTCACCGTTCAGATTTTTTTTTTATGTATTTAGTTTAATATAATTTTTCTGCGAATTACTCATGCGTACGTTGTCGTCAGTCGGCCACTGTTTTAATTTCGCCTCTGCTCGGGACGTATGACGCCATCTCTGTGCATGTGACAGTCAAACGCTTCCTCTTGTTAAAACTAGGTGCCTTACTGTTTAAGCTTACAATATGGAGTTTGAATATTTTAGTTGAAGGCTCAATAAAATCTCAAGCATTCGCGAAGATTCTGATCTCTTACCCGTTGAAACATTGGGGGTGCGACATCATTTCCACTATAAAAGGTCGAGAGCAAACGTTATTCTTATTGTTTTAAATTAAACCAGTAGCCTATTATTCACCATTTATAATCAGGTTTATATATATATTTTTTGGTAAACCAGTAGATTTATTATTACTGCCAGATTATATTACAATTAGCATACAACTTTAGCCTCGAAACTGTCAGTCTTACAAGGAGCAAAAGAGTACAAGTTTTTTTTTTGAAGACATAACACATGTGAATTTATAACGAATCGAGAAAAAAGAGCCACAGAAAAACAGCCAAGGAAAAAATACCGAGGGAAAAAACAGATGAAGTCTTAGTTTTAACACGGACTTATGTACTATGACGCTACGTGTTGTAATAAAGGACCCATTGACTCTTGGTAGGTGACATACTAGTGTGGATGTTGATGCCGTTATTGACTTGGTGACTTGGTGGTATGTTTTAATTAACCAGTTGTAAACATATACAGGGTGGTCCACACAAAAACTGACGACCCAACATATTTAAAGTCCAACTTTTCTAGTTAGCACCCCTCAGAACCAGGAAAGGACAGAAATCTCCCCGTTTCATTAGCTTTGATTTTTCTCCTCTCCTGGTTCTGAGGGGTGCTAACTAGAAACGTTGGACTTAGAAAATGTTGGGTCGTCAGTATTTTGTGGACCACCCTGTATAACCTAGACGAAAAACTGACCTAGACGAAGGAGGATCGACTCTTGGAGGGCGACACACTAGTGTGAATGTTGATGCTGTTATTGACTATTGGATCGCGACACATTAGTGTGCATCCAGGCTCAGGTAATTAAACAGCTAACGAAAAACGTTTTTCGTCTGACCGTTTTCGTTAGCTTTTTAATTACCTGGGATGTAAACTAATGTGTCGCGATCCAATAGTCAATGACAGCATCAACATTCACACTAGTGTGTCGCCCACCAAGAGTCGATCCTCCTTCTTTGCATTCTAGGAAGACCTCAAGTAAAAACGTGCGGGTATGCACTTTTTTTCTTTCTTTAAAATAACAGTCATTAAGTTTCTCTTTAACAACATTAACTGAATAATAACTTTCTTCCGTCTTGAGCAGTTAATTCTGTGGAAGAGGCCCATGACGCAACGTTTAACCCTGAATACAAGCACGTCATTGTAAAGCCTTCCAAAGCCATTTTCCTCTATATAGGTCGTCTATTTTGTCAGGCTTATTTGCAATTCATCCTTCGTGGGATTTGGGTTTTGCATAGCTGGCGGAGCGCGACGGACGCACGTGACGTCACGTCACTGACGGGTATGTAATTCGGAGGTTAACGGTTCCTCACTGATGATGGGGTTAACTGGTCTTTTCAGGATGCAATGATGCAGTAACTAGCTCAGTGTCGGCCGAAAATCCAGACAAAAACAAGCGATGATAACCATGCGAAGTCTGTTGGCGTTTTTCAAGAACGTAACAGCGTTGTGGGAGGGCCTCAAAGATTAAGCGTCTCATTGTAATGTTCGTAAATCCGTAGTTCTCCGGTTTCGATTTTCCCTTGAAAGGTGGGAAATTGTAAATGGAGCGCGGAAAGGTCCAGAATAAGCTGAAAACTGAATTGTAAAAAAAAAAAAAGAGTTCAGGGAAATTGACGAACTTGCAGCATCATTGAAATGCAACCAGTGTTTCTTCAAAAACCATTTCCGCGGATTTGTCGTCCTCTCCCACCTTTTTTCATCTATTTATTTAAACATTACGAACGTCATCTGAAGCAGACAACGCTTGTATGGGTGAACTGAATGGGCAAGTGCCCCTGGCCCGAAGTTAAGACTAGAATTTACTATGCAATAACAAAAAACAAGTAAACAACTAAGGAATTTTTAAAAAATTCGATAAATTAGCTAACATTTCAAAGACATTAAAATTTTTGAACAGTGGCGTAACTACAATGAGGCAGGGGAGGCAACCTGGTAAACCGCCCGGGGGGGGGGGGGGCCCCCCTAACTGGCCCAATTTTTTTTCTATTTTTCAGGAAAAAAAACCTTTTATGTTCATTTAAATTATTGCTGCATAGTTCCGTGAAAGTTGTGTTTTTTTGTGTGTGAATGGGGGGAGGGGGGTGAAGTGGAACCTCACATTATGTGGCAAAAACTGCATTTTGTTGCTTTGATGTTGGAGAGGGGGTTGAGGGAGCCTTCACTGGGCTCGTGTCTTGAAAGGCAAACTGCATTTCTTTTTATTATTATTAATCTTAAGGGGAAACCCACCATTCGGCTCTTGCCTTGCGTGATAAAAACTGCTTTTTTTTTTAATGAAGGGGGGCCTCCGCCGGACTCCTGTCTCCTGGCCCCTATTTGGAAGTTACGCCCCTGTTTCTGAAAATGAGTTGTTTTACAGGGTCCCGAGGGACTTGTAGTACCTTCCCCTCCTTACACCCCGTAGCTGAAGTTCTACGACCCGGTGACGAATTCCGATTTTTTTGTATTCCCCACGCCCTTAAAAAAAAAACGCTTGCACGCACAGAGACCAGCTCAATTTTTAACTTTACCAGATTTTTTACAAGCAGAGAGAAGTCTAATAAAGTTAGGGGAGATTGCGGCAGAAAGAAGTACGTGGTGGCGGGGACAAATCCGGAGGTTCAAACCGCGAAACCTCTGGTCATGGCCAGGGCCATAAGATTGTCTAGACCCGAGAAGATCCAGTGGTAGTCTCTCACACTATCCTGACTTGCTTCAAGTCATATCGGTTTTTTCTTCAAGCCGCCGTACTGAGCTCTTCACCGTTCAGCCGACATGCCCATCTAACTGAAGCTACTTTTTTGTCGTTTGCGTTTTAATTAATTATTTTTAAAGTTCGGCCTTGGCTTAAATTTCATCAAATTACTGTTGGTGAAGCGAGTGGTTGGCCACTATTTATTTATTTAACCTTGCTTTAATGAAGTTCGTGAATATTTCATGGGCATCCATTACCATTAGTGCTTTAAATTAACCACATTCGTCACATCCGGTCAGATTTTAGTGCTTGGCTTTTTTTGAAAATTGTTTCGACGAAAACCCAATCGATCGACGCCTTCTGGATCTCTAGTAAACAATTTTACGCCTGTTTTATTGCCGTTATATAGCTGTTTTTCTTTTAATTTTTTCCCCGTGAGATGCCTTTATACGATTATGGTTTCTGCGAAAAAGCGTTAATAAATAGTGAACCATAGGTGTCGATAATGTAAGATTCGATTCTTAGTACTGGCTAATTTCCAGTACCAATCTCGTGCGTTAATAAATTTTATATTAAATGCAAACTCCTTAAAACACCAGGGAATAAATTGCGTGCTAACACCATTCTTACCCGTCTTTGTTTATTCGACACAAGAAGCATTTAAATTATTCAATACAAATATTACAAAATTGCTTTGCCTTTTGAGGTCAGAGACCTCTTCACGACACTTGTTACCATCAATCACTGATCTCTACGACGTAAAACTGGACATTCACCTTGTCCAACGTCACTGGACTGTGCAGCTCTGTGGAGTGAGGCGGGGGATTCACCGACTCGATGGGTTGGGCCTCGACACCGTTATGTGCATTATGGCAATCGTTATTGCTTTTAGAGCGGGTCGCCACGTTTAATCGCACATTGGCCCTAGCAGCTGCGAACCGCTATCTGGACGTGATACAGGTGTGGAATACACCTGCATGCAATTGAAGCTTAGCGAGGCCAGGTAAGAAAGACAACACCTTTTGTTGTTGAGGTAACTGCTTTTATTTTGTTTTTTTCTAAATTAGTTCTAAGGTCCGTGTGGAAACCTCCCCCCCCCCCCCCCCGTGAAAAGTTAGTGAACAGTAACTAAATTAATGAGATTGTGTTGGGGCACCCCAACCCATCCCAATCGGAAAAATGGTCCTCAATCGGGAAGTAATTGGAGGTGGGTTAAACATACCCAAAATACTGGGGTTTGAAGCGAAAAATAATTGTAAGGATTTTCGAACTAAATCTGGATCCAATCGAAATTTCAGCTTCATGAGCCCCCCCCCACCACCACCACCACCCACCCACCCACCCACCCACCCAATATTTTGTCATCGATAGACCCTGCCAGTGCTATATCGATGATCTAAGAACTTATTAGATCTGTACATAGGTCGGAGACAGAGGCGTGCAAAGGATGGGGCAGGGGCGATTGCCCTACCTTTTCGCAATTTCAACTTAGTCCCCCTCCTCCCTCTTACCCAATATTTTGTCATCGATAGACCCTGCAATTTGTATTTCGAGGATTTAAGATGTTTTTAGATTTGCCCCTACCCTTTTCGCAAAATGCCCTTTTTGTAAAATAAAAAGATTTATTTTGTTCCGACATTTGCTGACAGCGATGCCTGAGAAAAGGGGCGAAAGGCCTAAAAAAAGGTCCTCCAGAGACAATGTTCGTTATAACTTTCCGTACCCTTTTATTTCACTAAAAGTTGCCCTCTCTAGGGTCTGTGCACGCTACTGGTCGAAGAGGTGATACTTCCAAACAATACACGTACCAGTCTTTCTTTACTCCACAACAGTTGCAAGGCATTATTCTCCTGTTAATCAGTCCCTTGTTATAAATAAGTCTTTATTTTTAAATGTACCGATTGCCATATTTTGTGTTTAATTTGGTAGCACATTTAACGCATCCTATGCCGAAATGGACTAAGCGCTCTTAGTACGGGTCGGACGAATATTCGAATATTCATTCGGTAAGAATATATTCGAATAGGATACATTCTATTCGAATATTCGTAAAAAAAAAGTTTTGTGTAATTTTATGTTTTTAAAATCTATTTTTGAGTTCTACCCTTCCTCCTTCCCTCCCAATCAATCTGTACTGGGAATGATCCATGCGATGCGTTTTAGATTGCTCAATTGCAAGTGGACGAAGGGGAGGGGGACATGGAGATTATGGCTGTGCGCAGGACTTCTCCCTAAAAGATTTAGGAATTGAAAAATCCGGAAGTCAACCAGGGCCATGGTATAAAGCTGAAGATGACGTCAACTTCAATATCACGTATAGGTATTTAATGAAAAATATCATAATAGGTATTTAATGAAAAACTGATTTTTTTTGGGGGGGGGGGGGAATGGGGCGGAAACACGAAAAAAAAAACGAATATTCGAATTTTTTTTGCGAATATTCGAATACATTTTTTCCCTATTCGTTCGACCCCTAGCTCTTAGGTTGTAACTGCATTAGGAACTACATCGGGACTACTTTCGAGTGTGTCTGTCGTGTCACACACATCCCATCACTGTATCAGCTTTTCCTGCTCATCGACCAAGTGCTTGGTCGTCTGCTGAGAGTCGATGCCGCAGCAAACGGGCCCATATTTGACCATCAGAACACTACCCAGGAAACTTGAAAACTCTAAATCAACATAAATTGCTGTAAATAATAAACAATAATCGCTGTAAATTGAAAAGAAAAGCCATCAGCCAAAATCGGACATAGAATTAACTTAGTACGGTAAGCAACCTTTATGCGCTTACGTCTCATTCCAAGTAACGTGTCCCAGATTCGAACTGGGGAACCAGTCCATCACCATATCACTGACATACAGCCTTTACCAATATGGCCACTGTCTACTGGCGATAAAGGAGGAAATGTAGTAATCTGGTGAACGACTGGACCCCAAGTTCGAATCCGGGTCATGTCACTTGAATGAAACGTTAAGTGCTTAAAGGTGGCAAACTGTACCACGTTATTTTTAGTATATGATTTTTTGCTGATGGCTTACTTCAAATTGAAAACTGTATAATTTTATCGCTTAAAATTATTCGTCCTCTCATCAAATTTTAAATTCGTTCGACCAAGGACATGAAGAAAACATGAGTGAAGTAGGCTACTCTTAGTTCAATGTACATTATATCCTACGTAGCGTTTGAAAATAAAAATTTGCCCGAAGACTAGAATCGAACCAATATCAAAACCACATTAGAGCTATAAACCAACCGATTTACTGAGAGAGATATCATTAGCAGTGCTTGCAGCTAGGATTATTATTAATAATAATAATCCTAGTTAATAATAATCCTAGCTTGCAGTAAGGCGTTTGAGCGCCCGGGCCCAGCAGCTTATTTAGCGCCGACCTCCTCCTCCCCCAACCATCACCCCGCCGTTTTATCGATATTATTATTGCAGATTGAAATCTTCCTTTTTCCTCCCACGCACCCCCCTACCCCTCCGGGGGGGTTAGTGGGCCATTTAGGTAAAGCTTGCATACCAACACCTAGGAATCTAGGGTCTGAGAGGTGAGGTGAAGAATTTTTTTCTGCGAGTGTGCAAAATTTTACGCTCCCTGCTAGAAATTGTACGACCATTTTATTTTTATTGCACGATTCTTTTTCTTTTGTGGCTTCATAGCGAATAAAAAAAAAGTTCTTCAAGGGTGTTCACCCCCCCCCCCCCCCCCCCCAGCATCTAGCCTCTAGCCTCTGATTATACGTATCTTACAGATTCGTTGTACCCCGGTGTCCTTCCCTAGTATAACTCCAACCACTCATTCACAAACTTAATTATTTTTAGTTTGGGCGCCCGCCGAGGCGTTGCGTCATGGGATGTGAGCAAGGGGGTGGGGAGGGGGGAAGAGATGGAACCGCCTTTTAAGCGTGTTCCGATTTCTTGATCCACCAGCGATAGGTTTAAAGGTCTCTTATCGCCGACGACTAAAATGAGGCTCCAGTAACGTTTAGATGAAAGTGTTTTTTTTTTTTATTATTATTTTTTTATTTGCTGGAAGATTTTTATGGCTACCAAGAGATTATTGCGTCACTTGCTGTTTTGATAACCTTTGGCCTACATGATTAAAATAAAAGACCGGTAACGCTTATTTATCTCGTGTTGCAAAATTAAAGGGAAGAAGAATATTTCTACAGGTAGGCTAAGGGTGTGTGAATTTTAGTGAAGTTTCTCCAACCTGTGCTGTCATAGTCCGTCTGTCTGTGCGCTCCATAACTTTTGAAGCCATTATCAGATTTATTTCGTACTTCCACGTCAATTCAGCTTTCTGATTGTGGATTTAAGTTCTAAATCAACAATAAAATTTGTTAATCAGTTCTCATTTTTTTAACGCTCTTAAATATGCGCTAAAGCATTGTATTTAGCATACATACGAAATCTACCAAAGTGTCTACTCTCTAGTTTTTAGAATGTACGGTAAATCTGATAAAATAGTTTTGGTAAAGCGATGGCCCAGCCCTCTATAAAATGCTAA
>JAHWFP010139532.1:58976-68977 GCA_023313725.1 Lithobius niger
CGAGCGACTCTGCTAGTAAATAAAATTACTAGTCGTCGCTTTTCCAACTCCATTTTACGTATTCAGTTTATTAGGTTAAGTTTTCAACGGTCTGGATGAAGAAGCAGCTAAGAAACAGTTGAAAACAGCCGCAGTTTTTACCTCAAAAGAAAAAATAAATAAAACGTGATGTAAACTAGGCCGATAGCCTAACAAGCACAAGGCAAGGTGAAAGAAAAGTAAGGTGAAAAAAAAAAGTCTGTGAAAATTGTTTCAAGTCTGGGAAGCTAAGGTGCGAATTTGTTAAAATTTTAAATAAAACTTTAAAAATTGTGAAAAAAAAATAATAAAAAAGCGAAGTGAAATTTTGTGAAAAACTGTTCCACCCTGGCGATAGCCCTGGATTACGGAAAATATGCCGCTGAATTTCGTTTGACGTTTTTTTTTTATTTTCGTAAATCGTGCGTACTGCACGAACCGTTTATTTCGTGCCGACTCGCTCTTTCGTGTGCTTAAACGGTTTATTGCGATTCATTTATCGTTATTCATAAGCCTGCAACTACAGTTCTGGGTTAATAATAAAACTATTTGGCAGGGTGCCACTCGTAAAAGGAAATTCAATTTGAGAGACTGTAGCGCTGCCGGCTGAACCTTGACATAGTGCACCGTTTTTTGTTTTTTTTTCCCCTCAAGTTTAGGGCGTAAAACTGCTTACGGCTAAGTCTAAAAACTGTAATTTACATTCATCTTTTTTTTTATTGAAGCTCTTCAGTTGAAATGTCTTTTTATGCATCTTGCACGTCTTCTCATTTATTTAGTAGCTCTTAAGTTGTTTGTGTATTGTTGGTCTAAATCAAGGCCAAATCTTTTTAAGACATTGTAACGCCCACGTTACAGCACTCAATGTGCACCGGCTTGCGGCCAATCGGCCCTAGACAGTAGACAAGCCGCCCCGAGAGCAAAGATCCGTGCGTAAAACCCACTCCTTGCGCCGTCGGTGTTTGGTTGTTGCAGTATGGACGCAAATAACCTGAGTGTTGACACGCCTTTCTTACTAACCCTGCAAATTTAACTTCCAAAGGGCTACAGGGCCATAGCGACTATTGTGGAGGGGCCCCAACCATCCGTGATGGGTTCATTTTTGGGTAGATTTGGGAAGTGGCGATTGCGGGGGGGGGGGGCGGTTTGCAATCTGCTGTACAATAGCGATAAGGCAGGCGCTCAATGTGCTGCATGTCCCGGGCGCTTAAACGCCTTGCTCCGGCACTGGCCACGCAATGTAAGGGCACGTTTACGCAACCACTCGCTTTTGCATTCTCGCAGCTAGAAGCTAGAAATCACCGTCATGAGGAATTCTTTATATTTATTGGCACTGATCATAAGACTGCAAGTATTTACTCAAACGATGTCGGATTTAGCTAATCCATTAAGCGTTGTTACCATGGTCAATGTCACCTTTGCCATCGCGTTTGAGTTCTAGCTGCGAGAATGCAAAGGCGAGTCGTTGCATAAACGCGCCCTAAAGCCTGCCTGCTGTGTACGGGAGTCCAATGTGTTACAACTACTGCATCTTTTTACCTGTTTTGTACCTTATTATAAATATTAATTGTCGTTCAATAAACCTTTGCATGTAGAACGGGTAACTACCACCGCCATAGTATTTTACGTTCAAATTTATGGTTCATAATACAAATTTCATGGGAATAACATCAAACTTTCTATAGTGGTAAACAACTGTGCGTGTTTGTGTTCAGTTCACGCAACACTCCTTAATTTGAAGTGAGTTGACTCGGTGAAAATAATCAATGGTGAACCAGGGACGTAGAGGTTTGGGTGAACTTAGCCAGATTCTAGAGGTCTGCCAGCCTTCGAGAGAACGGGAAAGTCAAATTCTGATTTCTGGACACGTTAGAGAGGGTAGGTATATATTCTCTGCTTTGAAGCGACGCCTAACTGGACCACAGCATTCGCCTCCCCTCGCTCGCGTGGTTAGGCTTAATCACAAAGCATAGACTACCTGTTCTCCCTAATGTGGGTCCAGAATTGGACCCTCCCTTTCGCTCGTAGGCCGGTACATGTTAATAGGAGCAAATTAATACCATTCCTAAAATTTCGGTAAATAGCCTGGAAATTGACCTCAATAACCTGGAAAACTCAGGGGGAGGGGGAGAATTATTTCAGTATTTTGTTGGGAACCCAGTTGCTTGCTAGTGGCAAGGAATGGTACTAAACAAGTGGCTGCAGCGACTACCTATTCGCAACCGGTCATCTGTACTTTGGGCCACTTCTACTAAATACTTCCGGTTTTATTATTATTCATTTTAACTAAGTTTTGGAAGCTGAATCTGAGAGTAAAAACCGTTTGTCTATCTGGTACCGTTCCATAGATTAAGGGCTCACTCATAGGCGTCCGCGCACTGAGCGGCTAGGTCGCGCGGCCAAAAAACACGGCGACGGGCCGCGCGGCCACGTTCTTTTTTCATTGATAATTCTCGATCACGTGGTTTAAAATGAACACGGAGCAAGTACGGTCGCTCTGTGGCCGCATGCATGCCGCCCGGGATCCCAGTAGCCGTGGCGACAGGCTGGCCGCTGTGGCCAAGTAAGTGTTGCTACATATACAATAAGCATTCTCGTTGGCCGCCGTGTGCGCGGGGACCCTTATAGGCCATTTCCACATCCTACTTCAGTTTTTTTTATTCGTTTTAACTACTTTTCGGTCGCTGAATCTAATGGTTAACAACGTTTGTCGATCTGGTACGAGGGGTCCGACAAACCCTGAAATAGCGTACGAGATTGGCAAATCCGAAATCACTACATTAGATTTGCAGATTTGCATTAATTTGAAGATTTGCACGGATTTGCGCAGATTTGCAAGATTTGTTCGGATTTGCAAGATTTCGCTTGGATTTGCAGATTTCGTGAAGATTTACAGATTTGTAGATTTCATGTAGATTTGCTGATTTACAGTGATTTGAATGGATTTGCAGATTTTATGGAGTTGCAAGCAGATTTCATGTTGATTTCCACTGATTTGCTGGATTTAGAGATTCGGATTTGAAATGATTTGCAGGTTACACTAGAATTTTTCAAATTTTAATAGATTGTAAGCAAATTTATAGATTTCGTGTTTATTTGCACTGATTTGCTAGGAATTCCAGGATTTAGAGATTTGCAAATTTGCAATGATTTGCAGATTTCACTCGGATTTTTCAAATTTAACATAAGATTGAAAATCCGAAATCGGAGAGCGTACGAGATTTCAGCCCTTGTCGGACCCCTCGACCTGGTACCGTTCCATAGATGATGGGGCTCTCTCAGCTACCTCCGGTACTCGTCCACTTTCGATTCAGACTTCCGGTTTTTTTTGTATGCCTTTAAAAAAAATTTGGACGCTAAATCTAATGGTGAAAGTCGTTTGTCTCTATCTGGTACCGTTCCGAAGTTGAAAAAGGTGACGGACGGACGGACTGGCGTCTTCTCAGCCGTTTCGGCTGTACAGAAGATTAAAACGGAACACTTTCAAAAAGCTCTATTAAAGAGCATTTAAACGGGCTTACTGTTGCAATTTAAAAGTGTAAAACGTCTTATTTGCCCTTAAAAGGACATAAATCCTTCCGGTATATCGTGCGACCCGATGAGATTGCGGTTGGCAACATTTACACAGGTTAGAGTAATGTCGCCAAATCATCTCGCACGCAAGAAAAAACAAGAAAATGAATGTGTTGGTAACATTTACATACGTTTGAACTAATGTCGCAAAACTGAGTCGTGCAGGAAAGCCAACAGGGATTTATGTTCCTTTAAAGCAGCACTATCACCGATTGGAAAGCGTACCAAAATACCGTGGCGCCATCTAGCGGCAGCGATATTGTTAATCTTTATAGCTTGCTCCCAGGGGCACGAGGACGAACCAAATTTTCACTCTATAATTAAGAAGGATCGTGGCTTGTTTGTTTCGATATTGGCGTTGGGCATTCCATGATTGCTTGATGTAAGCAAGTGCTAGATAGTACCGGATAGCACTACATGTTGCCAGATTCTGCAGACTTTCAATCGGTGGTGGTGCCACTTTAATATAGTGCGTGTCACATCCGAAAAAAACTTAAATGTTGTTTCTATTCTTATTTTATGTACGACTGTATCGAGCAGATCCATTCCTAATGGGAAATGTGACTGAAAGCATATAGTGGGATAGCATTTAAAAGTACATTCATTCCAGCACCATTTTTCTCGATCCACCACATCAAGTATGGCCCCAAAGGTCTATTTCCTTACCGTAAGTCAATCCCTTGGTAAAAATCCGTTTTAAAATGTGGCGTCTAGGAGATTTTCTGTTGAATAGTAATTAACTATATTTACTGCATCCCGCAGTATATGATGCTTTGCGCTCTTACAATAACCATGACGTTTCATGTCTGTGTGTGCATGTACTAATTTTCTAATAATTACCATGAGCTCAAAAATCTAAAAGACTAATGCAGTAAAAATTAAAATTAATTTTGCCAATAGATCGCCGAAGCAAAATTATAAAACACTAATCTAGAAAATTATAAATTGTGATGTTAAAAAACATTCCGGTTTGTGACGACACAATTAATGCGTTCATGCTGGTTCTCTATTAGGCTGAATTGCAACTGAGACAGTAGCTGCGTTCCATCTCAGTTGACCTTTGCGATACTATATGTGCGGATGGCGATCAGCGCGTGGCTGTTATAAGGCAGGCCGGGTGTCCCTTTAAGTCCATGGTGAAAGCAACACCCGTGACATTTCACGTTAAAGTAAAAATCAAAGGCCGTGATACCTTGCCATAATCCCACGCGTCAGTAGTTTTATCAATATAGGATCGAAGTAAAAATAACAAAACACTTATTTAACTATTGTCGAAGCCATTGTGATACAGCCACCGGTATATTTTTGCAGTACCATAAACAAGGGAAATTTCCTGCAATTACAGAACGTCATGCATTGTGATAGTTGTCAAGGCGAAGAAGATAAGTGTGTCATACTTCACGTATTTACATACCAGTTTAAAAAGAGGAAAGCCCGGCTTTTCAGAAATAATTACTACCATTTTTTTTCTTTTTGATCACTCGTGAATAAAAGAAAAATAAAGACAACGGTGGTACTGGAGCATTCAGGCGACTGCTGCAAAACTGTAGCAATAAAATCGGATGACACCCGTGTACACAAAACATTTCACACTCAAATCTGAAGGTAGTTACATACAATTTGAATAAAGTTAGAAAATTTGTATTTGTGTATGATTATTATGGTTTTCACTCGATAGTCAAATTACAAAAACTGAAAAATACAGTAAATCCGGGAAGAGTAAGAAACTACCTGAAATTACCTAATACGCTTGCATAGGTAATAACATATTAGGTAAGATGTCACATCTCTAGCATCGTAAGTTAAAGGTACTTTCCGCCCGGTTTGCTTTCCTGTGTGGCTCAGTTTTGCAACATTACTTCAAACTGACACGCATGTAGAATTGCAAAGGCATTCATTTTCCTATTGAGATGAAAAACGCTTTTGCTACGTTCACTCTAACTTGTGTAAATGTAGCAAACGCTATTTCGCGCAGGATGCTCGAATATAGCTAGAAGGCATGTCCTTTTAACTAACAGTTCTGTAAACAGTTGACCTCAGTGCCGACCCCCCCCCTCCCTGCCCTCACAGGCAAAAAAATTGCATATGTCATTCAGTCTTATTTCAAAGGATACTTCAAGGTCGAGTGGAACGATAGAATATTGGAAGGTTGGTCATTCCATAGCTCATTAAATCGTTTTCCCCGCCAATATGTTCGTGTGACGTCACTGGCTCCAGTCTGGTTTGACTTGTATGTGCGTAAGCTGTTGAACTTTATTGTGACTTCAGTGGAGACAGCAAAATTAACAGCCAATGGAAAAGCAGTATGCAAAAAGCTCGCAATAGACCCCCTCCTTGGAATAATTTTTAATACCGTTCGCCTACGAATTGTCTTGCAGAAACAGCAATGCTCAGAATCAAAATGTGTAGCCTACGCGACTCGCAGCAGCCTTGATACCAGTGCGCGTATGCAATAATTTTTTTGGATAAACTTTGTAAACAAAGGTGTGGGGGCGGGTGGAGGACGAAATCGCGCGAAATGTGACGGGTGACTACCACGGTTTTGTATGAAATCAAGCTTATGTGATAAAGATAAATGTTTATGTTGAAATTAGATGGTGACACATTTATTACCAGGCTACATTGAAGATTATGAATTGCGATAATGGCCGACGTCGAACCAGTGCATACAAATTGAGAAAAAAATCTGACTTAACAAGTTGTAGGAAAAAAAGTTAGGCCTGTCTCGGTTTTAAAAGTAGTTTTGAAGTTAGCTGCAATACAGCGCATTTACTGGTTTACTTTTCATTGCCACATGTCCGTGTTTTCTAGGTGTGGATTTCAGCAATTTTCAGTTTTAATCTTAATCCGTGGTCTTATTTCAGCGGTCATAAATAAAGAACGATGGAGATCAGTTGAACACACGATTTTACGTAATTTAAAATAAAATTTGAGTTTTAGAATTTCGTTAGATATTCTTCTGCCTTATGCCTTGGTACGCCTTTCCATCTGCATACCAGTAATTTTACCCTTCCAGACCATTAAAGGCACATAAATCCCTCCGTTCTGGCCGCTTTACTCTGCGTCACCTACGCTAAAATATAGTTCAAACGACCGCAGGGCGCATTGCTCTACGACACTAGTCATACTCATTTCGGGGCCGCTGCAACGTGACACATCGTACGACCAAGTCGCAAACTTGAGAGAAGAATTAATTATCCTTCCTCCAGGGCCGCGGCTTGCCAGCGATGTGGCGGGAGTTATATACCGCTCGGACCGAGCCGTTTAAAACAAGCCTAATAACATTCACGCGCCACTACTGACATCTGCATCGTACCCTATATATAGTTTATATAAAACTATTTCCGGTAATGTATCGAGTGAAACTGTTAAAATATACCAGAGGGAGTTATGTGCCTTTAAATTTTCCTTGTGATGTCAAAACTTTGTTGCTCATAAAGCTGCTGCATATTGTTGACTAGAATTGTTTGGGTATGGGTGCGATTACCTATGCATAGCCCTTTCTTCTTTCTAAGGTTTAAGCCCTAACCAGACTGGCTGCTCGCGGCTGCACGCCGACGCAGTATGGTGCAAAAAAGACTGCAGTATTCGGCCTTAACGCAACACCAACCACACGATTACTGCAATATTGACCTTGTAGGCACGTAGTTACGCATAGCTTCGCACGAAATTGTCTTCTGTCTGGAGAGGCCTTTACTCGAATACTAACGAAGGAAATGGTGGCCCGCGGCCGTAATATGGAAAGCAGGACAACAGCAGACGATACAGCCTGCTCAGTATTGCCGGAAAAATCTTAAAACGTTACGTGCGGAAAATTTGTTTAAACGGCCGAATAATACAAAGCCAACTGAGATAGTAGCTGCGTTCCTTGCGAGGAACGCAGCTGTGAACTCAGTTAGCCTTGGGCATAGTAAACGAAACAGCATGAACGCAAAACTTGTCTCGTCGCAAACCGAAAAGATTTTTGTATTTTAACATCACACTTTGTAATTTTTTAGACTAGTATATTATAATTTTTCTTCGGCGATGTATTGGCATAATTAGTTTTATTTTTTACCGTATTAGTCTTTTAGATTTTTGATCTCATTGTAATTATTAGCAAACGATTAAAAATTAGTACATGCACATACACAGATTAAACTCGTGATTACTGCAAGCGCGCAAAGGCTCATAATCGCAGGAATGCATTAAATTAGTTCCCAATAGTCAACAGAAATCTCGTAGACGCCACATTTTAAAACGGATTTTTAGCAAGGGATTGACCAGGGTAGATTAAGTAGATAGTGACGCTTTTCTGCAGTTACAAATTAATACCTGCTTCCACCAACGGCACCAGAAGGCAGCACTTGTCTGGTTCTCGTAGGAGCCAAAACAGGCTGACTAACGGTAAAAAAATAGTGTTTTGTGGCCGTACTTAATGTGGACCATCGAGAAACATGGGGTTATAAACGGGACAGAAAGCCAATTGGGCTCGATAAGTGTTAAATAAATATGGATGCAACCTATTTACGTTGCCTTTTGGACTTAAATGTCAGACTGCCTGAGCGCGGAATCGAACCCACGACCTTTGAAACCCGTAGTCCTACCGCTCAGCCATACTAACATGGTCATAAAGTTAAGTATAAGCAAATGTTAAGTCCTTCGAAATACTACTGGGGGGGGGGGGGGCCAGATTGCAGAATTGTGACGTAATTATTAGAGGTTTAAATTTTGTGACAAAGGGGTGGGTGGCTGTTTAAAATAGGCCAAAAAGCGTGACATAATTATAGGTGGTCCCCAAGTTGAAATTCCCTTTGAATTTGTTGAAGTTTATGAGCTGAAAAAAATCTGATGAAAAACACTTTGCCCAACTTAGTAGTTTTTCTGCCCTTTAGGATTTGTACGAATTTATCGGAGCCTACACATTTTCAACCACCCTTTGTCAGGGCCACCCAAAGATCTGATGGGACCTCTTGAAGTTTGGTGTGGGGCCCCTCAACACCTTTTTTTTCTTTTTCTTTTTTTGTGTGGCCTTTTCATGTTAAGTATCATGGTGGGTACGGCCCTCATCGTAAGCTAAGGCCTGTGTGCAAATCAACGCGCTGAACACCTTTTTTGTAGATTTATTTTTTTCGCCTGGGTACCCTTGACGTACATGCTGGGTATAGGACAGAATATAGGCTACATTTGCACCCACCTCTGGTCAGCTCTGCCCGCACATAACTTTTTTAATGCGGACCCCCCCCACATCCCAAGAAGGATGATTTTCAATTCTTCGTATTCTTCTAAATTACGTGCCTCGTTCGCGCTTTCGCGCTCGCTGCGGCTAAACATATAACATCTTCCCCGGACTGGGTAGGGGGGCTGGAGGGCGATCGTCCGGTGGGCCAGCACCGCATGTTTTAAAAAAAAAAAAAAATTGTTTATTCGTTCATTGCAATGCTAATATGCTGCAAAGGGGGAGTACCTGTAAATTTATGGAAACACTAATTTGTTGGAGCAAATTTTTTTAATTTTTGGGCCAAAACGTTATGAGCCCGGTCATAAGAATTGAGCCAGAGTCCGGTCCTGGTAACATAGGAAAACTTGTTCGGGTACAGGGCCGAAGCGACTAGGGGGGGGGGGCCCCCCCCCCAACCATCCGAGAAACACATACAGTTGGCAAATTCGAGTTGTCGAGTTGGCAAAATCGGACAAATTTTCACTGCATTTTCACTGCAATTTTCACTGCAAATTTGAGTACTGGTTAATTATTATCATCATATCGTCAGTTTGAAAGTAAAGTTTACAATACATTTTTTTCCATCAGTTTTCGCAACACTTCTGTGTAACTTGGGAGTAAGTGAAACGCTGCCCCTGATCATTTCTGGTTGCTTCCCTGCATCGCTAGGCTGTAAGGAGTGGGGGAAAAGAAGCTCCGCGAAAATTTGCGTAGTTGGCGAAATTGAAAATTGACTTGGTCGTTTTGTTTGCTATGTCACCACCATAGCTTATAAGTATCACAGATAATGTAGAAAATAAAAACAAAAAGTGGACAAAACTGTATCCCCACCGAGTTTGAAGTCGTAATAACAATTAACTTCGCGAAAATCGTACAGGGTTGGCAAAATAAAAACTTGAGTTGGGTATTTTACTTCCTATAGTTCTTTTTCTGTTAGACAGTGCCGCTCAGAAGGGGTTTTAGCGTGGAGCAACTCGTAACTGGTATTTCCGGAGGGTAGAAAATTACTGGCATATTAATATACCAAAACACAACATCACTGCCAGGATTTAAAACGTTTCTTAAGTAAAGCAGAAATATCAACAAACTCTGCATAAAACAAACCCTGCGTAAAGACTTCTGCCAAGTTATCGCCGTCTGAAGTTATGATATCAAATAAATCAAAAAAATTAATGCAGTTGTCTATTTGATTTACTAGTTCGTCTGCTAG
>JAHWFP010139533.1:0-22685 GCA_023313725.1 Lithobius niger
TGGGATTGCGTAGTTTCCGGTAATGGATGAAGGATAACGCTTGGGCTATGGACGCGAAAATGTCGTAGTTTTCAGCTTTGTCGAGCTCGTGTGCCCGAATTATTGTAATAAATGACCAAACAAAGTGGCGGTTGGCAAGCTTAGTGTTTCAAGGTAACGTCCAGTTAAAAAAAATACACATTCAAGCGTAAACTCCACAAAATCTCGGCGTTTGTTTGCGTGGCGGTGGTGTATTTCACTACCGCCTCGCCTTTCGGATTGGCCTAAAAGTGTGCCATAGTGTGCCTATTATTCCTTATGCAATCGGTTCTATTAGAGGAATTGTTCTGTTTTGGGTATTGTTGGATCAATTAGGGTATTTTTGTTGGTATTATTGCGTAAGAAGTCAATACGAGGTTTATTGCGTGGTCTGTGTTTGTTTTAAAATGTTGGTGTATCGTTGTCAGTGCGCGCGTGTTGCTACCCTTGGGGAGAGTATTATGTATATAGAGAGGTGAGTTAAAAAAAAAAAAGGCCGGCACACCAAGAGTATTTTGTGACGGCTCCCTGTGCTCCCGGTGGTAGCATCAAGAAAAAACGTCAAAATTGGGCGATAAGCATGACTCTACAACCATACGGTTGCAGCAAGTTTGACCTTGTAGGAACACAGTAAAGGCTGTCGCTCCGCATCAAACTTTCTTCTGGCATGACGTCATCGTAGCCATGGCAACACTAGGTAGGCCCTGAGTGGATGAAGCTACTTTCGCGGCGGGTTTTGAAAATGAACATGGCGACTGCGCGACCATGCGACCGGCCAACGCTAGCTCTTTCACCGTGGCTCTACTGACCATAGCAGCGCGAACCACAACTCAATCTGCCCAATTTATTAAGTTAAAGTGTTCCACAACTTCAAACAAGTAGGCTAAGCCTATTAATAAGCGTTAACTGCTTTTTTTCTGTAAATTACTAACATTAAAAAACATTATACCACGGCTGTGACGTCACGCTAACTCAACGCCATGCTAAATTTCCGTTGGTTAAATTCCGTTAACCAACACCGGAAGTGTGCGTCATCGCAAAAAGTGTGGGTTATCAAGTTATTCCACACTTTTGCCGATAACCCACACTTTTGCCAATAACCCAGTCCCACACTTTACACTTCCGGATCACGCGACCGGGAACGCACACACCAACAACCAAATACAGCTTGCAAAAAAAAAAACGTAACGCAATAAAAACTAGTCTAGGAGCTACAATATAGTCCTGTAAGAATATTTAAGTCCACGGGGTTTGACTTTTACAACGAGTTATATACATGCCCAGCTTTCATTTTTTTATTGGTCACATGTTTCAGATCACGTCAGTTTAGCCGCCATTTTGAAAACAAAGATGGCTGCACTTATATCCTTAAAACTGCTTGTAACTCTCGAAAATATCATCCTACAATGATGCAACTGACAGCAATCGATTCCCATTTGCGTACCCTACATGATGCACATGATGGTAACGAAGTTCTATGGGCGCCATTTTGAAAACAAATATGGCTGCCATTTTCCTAAAAAGGTGTGAAAATCATGAATTAACATCAGAAGTTAAGGGAACTAACGGCAATAAGATATTTTAAGTGTTTAACTTGATATCCAAATTAAGACTCGGTTATATTTAAACCAAGATGGCCACCACCACATACGTAAAACTGTTTATAACTCTTGAACGATTCATCCTAGAGTGATGACACTAACAGCAATCGTTTCCTGTTTAAGTAACCCAACATGATGCGCATCATTCTGTTGTAATGAACTTAAAATGGCAACTATTTTGAAAACAATGATGGCTGCCATTGTTCTAAAATGGTGCCAAAATCTTAAAATCGTGGTATAACCACATTTAAATAATGTAGCTGACAGTAATTTAATATTTTTAATATCTACTTTAATTTTCAATTTTTGCTTCGTAGAATGCAGTGCTCTTTTGTTTTGTTCATTTGCTAGCTGTTACATCAAATCGGAAAAAAAATTAAAATGAAAGGCATGAAACTGAAGCGGTTTCCATTAAAACGGAAAATAGACCATTACAAGGGCTTGCATCCTGTGCAAAATTAAGAAATTGAGGGACGACGTTACATACGGCACCGAAAATGGAAGAAATAAATTGTTGGATGCCTCAAACGTGGTTACTACACTTTTGCAAGAATATTTAAAGGATTTCGTTTTTCATATGGAATGTTACCATTCTTATGTAGTAAAAGTATCACGGACTCACTTCTTGCAGAGGCTATGCACTGAAAGCTTTCTTTTTCAGCATGGAACTCACTGAAACCATAAAACTACTGCAGAATTCTTGTTCTACCATAGATCACATACTGGTTCGTAACATGACAGCTAGATGCAAGTTCTCATTTCAAATGTTACTTCAGATTTCCGGGCATATTGTGATCCCTGCTATCAAGAACCCTATCAAGAACCCTATAAATTCTTGCTGCTATCAACCATCAAAATTATTCAAGCACCGGAATTCCTTCCTGACAGTAATTTTACTGCTCTAAGGGATTTGATACATGCCGATCGAGAACTTAATTGGAACCTACACACAGTCTTTTCGTCGAGTCCTCAGTCTGTTCTTTACTTTTAATAAGAGAAATTGTGCACGATGGAGTTCAGTTTATTACGCTGACTGTTTGCTGCTTTAAAAAATGTGACGACGAGTTTACAAAAGGGCATTTCTCAGTGCAGCATGGTTTTCACAGTCACAGACTTAGGAGTGTTGCCATTGCATCAGGTAATAGCTAAACAACTGTACAATAATCCAGCCAAGAGCCATAGAGGAACCATAGGAGTAACTCGTCGTAAGGAAGCTGTGGCTAATTGGGATATCAAACATGGAAAAAATCCAAGGGAAAAAAATCCACGGAAAGAAAATCCAATATAATTTTTTTTTAGCTTAGTATTATTTTTTAATGCAAGAAATGGAGAAATGATATCAGTGAAAAAGTGAAAAAAAAAATCAGCATTGCTGGAGCAGCAAGATTGGCAAGAACCCATGGAGGCGCTGACTGCCAGCCTAAAAGTGAGACAGCAATGAATATTTGTAGATAAAATGTAGGAGGGGAAAGGTACGACGAAAATGGTGTGGGGGAACGATTTTTATAGCGCTACGGCTAAGCACGGAAGTGTGTCAGGGACGTGTAAAAAGGTAATTCTTTATGTTATTGTCGGGGACTTGAAACGTATTAATTCCGACAGATTGTCATATGCAGGCTGAAAAACCGCAATATATTTACATTGTGATTTTAAAGAATCTGACAGAAGTCACCATGCAGGCAGCTTAGAACGAGTTTCGTAGTACCAAGAATTTATAGGGTTGGTAGTAAATTCTTGGTAGTACTAACAATGATGTACGAAATAAATGTCTCCCCTTTAATATACATGATGGCCCATAAAAAAACTCACGAGCTGAAAAATGTCTGAGTCTCATACCTTTTTTGTATTTAAAAAAAAAATGTTGTTGTAGTGAAAATAGGACCACTTTTTCGTACTCCAGTCAAGTAGAGCATTTTATTTTGAAAAAAAGTTGAAAATAAGTTTGGACTTGAGAAATTATTTGTGGGCCTCCGTATTTTTCTAATGATAGGGGGATGGACGGATGGGGAGACTCGAAATTCATTTTTAAAATATAGTTTATATTAAATTAAATAACTAGTGTACTACAAAAGAGGCTTTTAAAAATCGAAATCTTTATCTTGGGGCGGGGGGGGGGGGGGGGGCCCGGGGGGTTGGGGCGGTAGAATTCTGCCATCTTTAACACGCTGTAGCTACGCCGCTGGATGCATGGACTTTGAGCATCCGTGCCCTAGGCCCCATCCCACCCCAGCGTTTCATTCCCAACTGCATACAGGATGCTGGCCGAAGTAATGTGTAGTTGTCCAGCCCACACCCACCCCCACCCGCACTATCACCCTCCCCTCCCATCCACCTAAAATCAAATGCAAAAATTGACCGTTAGAGGCCAGCACCTAATGGACAACACTCACTAAATGCACTGGAGAAGAGACGACCTTGGGATGCCTGTCGCCTCTCTTATCGGGGCGCTTAACTTGTTTGTACTGTACGCTGCTATTTTTTTCTCACACAGCCTGTTGAGTTAACAGTTTCACATCGCTTGCGTTACTTCGCTTTGTGCTCCTACGAACACCTCGCATCAAAGGTACGTAAAATAACAACCTAGGCCACCAAGCTAAAACTGTTGCTTCTTTTTTACGTGTTGAAGTCTTCCCTACGTAGTCTATGATTAATTAAGCTCATTACTCGTTGTGTGTTTAATATAAATGTGTACACGTAGATGGAAGGTTTATAACCTTCCAGACAAAAAATCTACACACGTTTTTCTTGATACTTGGTGAAGGTTTTATTCTTGGTGAAGGCTTTAGGCAACTTTTCTTTAAATGTGAATCTTAGTTAAGTTGTGAAATACGGCGAGTGGCAGTGTCGTAATTAGAGGAAAGGGGCGGGGTCAGAGCCAGGGCCGGATTATGGGGTGCTTTGGATGCTGAAGCAACGGGCCACAGGTCGAAAAAGGCCTCAAGGTACCTCACGGTCACGGGAAAAATAAAAATAGGGTACTATTTTAAATACAAAAACAATTTTGACGTTTATTGTTCTTACAAAAAAAATTATTATTTTCTTTTTTTTGAGTGTTGTGGAAGAACACTAAACTAAAACGATTAAAACCGTATTGATTTGCAAAAGTTCGGCTCGATCCCAACAGGCAACACAACCAGTTGCGACCCACGGTATCTGATCCAGGGGGGGGGGGATGTTCGAGGTGACACATGTTTTCATCAGCTATCAAATAAATAACAGTAATTCGAAGTTTTCAATTAATTTACTTATCAAAAAATGCCTGTACGAATGTGCCCACATCGAGGAAACTATGTGTTGCGTTAAGGGATGGAACCGTGGGGGGGATGTAGGTGAGATTTTACAGAGTAATAAACAAACATTTGTGTAGTTTCAACTATTGAATAAAAAGAAAAACTTATCTCGTTATGGTTGTTTTTTATAACGTCAGCATGAATACCGTTTTGGTTTGCGGTTTTCTCTGCACTCTAAATCTTTTGGGGCACCCAGGGGCTGTGGGGAGGGCTGCCCCCCAACCCTTCACCCCTTCCGTAGCGCCGTCACGTTACACAACCGCCAGGATTTGAAGATAAAAACACTTTAATTTTCTTTAATTTTCAATCACGAAAACACATTTGTGGTTTTTGTTTTAAACCGTAGCGTGGTAGAGTCTAAACGCTCAAAGTTGGACGACCGACATGATTGAACGACTTTTTAGGTCTTCAGCCGGCTAGGGAAAGCTAGATGAATTGTTTTCCTACGTCGACTATTTGTCGCGAATGCTCCAACTGCCTGCAAAAATGCAGAAACATATGAATCGAACCACTACCTACCCGAGCTGTGATCGAGCTGACACACTCTAAATCTAGACACATGCTAGTGTGTTGCCATCAAGTAATAAACATGGGACAAAGCATGGACAGACATGTGTATTTCTAATGCTCCATTTTCTTTACAAACAAAATTGGTCGGGGAAAGGACATATGTGTGATAACCCCAGACCACGCCAATGACAATAAAAAGGAAGCAAAACAAAAAAATAAGCTGAACAATTAACGGAACAAAAATGGCTTCACCGCTTAGAGAAAAAAGCATTAGCGCTCATATCCCCATGGAACACACATCTGGGAAGGAACACAAGTAAAAACGAATTAGAGTTCACTCGAACGAAACGAACTATAATTTGAACTCCAATTCCAGGGAACAATGATTTTGATGTACCAATCGCCATGCATATGAATGCATGTAGCCTACAGCACATCCACTAATCAAACAACCCAAATTGGTTGAATATTTCACACACAAAAAAATACACTCGCCAAATAAAACATACCTGCACAACAACTAAAAACTGTAAATACTGTAAATCAATGCCATAACCAACAAAAACGCGTATCAATTAAAAAAACTAAAAACACACTCATAAAATGAACACATAATCACACACAAAACATAACTAAATCAAAAACTGGCAAACACTGACAACCAAGAAAGAGTCTGCATGTTAAAAACAATACTTGTTCCCTAGAATTGGAGTTAAAATTATCATTTCGTTCGAGTGAACCCGAACCGTTTTTTATCTGTGTACATTCCCAGCCGTGAGTTCCATGGGGATACGAGCTCTAATGCTTTTTTTCTAACGTCGATTCAATAATAAAACATCGACTCACTGATCAGCAACACGAATAAGATTACCACGTATTTGCTGATTTTCATATTGATTTACTTATTGTTTATCAAGAGTTGGCGTGTATTCCTCTTAGGCTCCACTCCTTCTCCCCCCCCCCCCCGAATCTTTCAAATTAAAGGGTTACTAGGTAATTTCACGAAAATGAAATCTCCCATGCAGTGTGGATTGTTGCGATTTCGCAGAGATAAAGCAGGAATCAATGAGCACTTTTTTTTGCTATTGATTCTCAGGGGAGTAGCGAAGTACATTTGGTATTTGGTTGGTGGGGGGGGGGGAGGCATAGGTTAAAGTTGCCGACTTATCCACACCAAAGGGGTTCTGAGGGAACGCTGTGAGCTCCTCCAGTGGGAGGAAGCTGACTGATTTTTAAGTATTCTAAGGCCTTTCCTGGCTTCGCTACAAACATGAAAGCGAATAAATGAACACTTTCGGCGGTTTTAGAAGAATTATGGACCGTGAAGATTTGGCACCATATCTACTGCTCCTATTTTAAATCACTTGTTACTGTAAAAAGCATGTGATTTTAACTAAGAATATGACATAGTTTCGTTTCTTCAATCTTCTTGTTCGTCATTCCAGCCTTTTAATATTATTACGACCATTTTTAACTTACCAGCACGCAGTGAAAAACGGGGGGTTTTTTCTCTCCCCCCCCCCCCCCCTACCCTCTTCTCCACCCCCTATCACCACCCATCTTAATTTTTATGTTCTCTTACGATTCACGGAAAACTGGTAGGGTAGTATAACTTATGCTGTGCTATTAAAGCGAAGTAATTCAAAGTAACTATGTCCGTTACCCTTTGGATTTAAATTTCGTAAGGCCGGGTTTATGCAACGAATCGCCTTTGTATTCTCGCAGCTAGAATTTAATCGCAGTGGCGTAGTTGTCGTTGCCATGGTAACGACGCCGTCTGGATTAGCTAAATCTGACGTCGTTTGAGTAAATGCTTTAAGTCTTATAATCCGTGGCAATGCGATAAAGAATTCCTCCTGACGAAATGTTCACAGTCCCTTCTGAACTCGCATTATTCAGTGTTTTCATTGCGAGTCGACAGAGCTAAAACCTCCGCCATGTTGGAATTTCAAATGATTTCTAGCTTCTAGCTGCGAGAATGCAAAAGCGAGTCATTGCATAAACACGCCCTAAGACTACCTGAACGAAGAATTAAAGCGAGATATGGTGATGGCGGGGTGTTAGTTACTACTTTTGAAACGAGAGTTGCTCACTGGCTGGTGACCGCTCAGCATTTCCAAGCCCACAGCTGCTACTTTCGTTATTCTTTTCGGTAAAAAAAATGAAGAAATCTTAGGGATTTGCTTGAGAAGGACCACATGTTTTTCTTCCCTTTGTTTTTTTGCACTCAGTCCGTTTCACTTTCATTCACTTGTGGCTAATCATTTTATGTCGCCACTACGATCAACGCATGACAGCAAACCCGACAATGCAAGGAAATGTTAGTAAACTAGGGCCGCCACCATTACATGTTGTCATGCAGGAGCGGAGCGTGAGATTATATTAGGGGAGGGGAACGGCAGTTTGCCCGAAGTGGGGGAAGGGGGGGGGGGGGGTTGCATCTATATTTTTGGTCCCCCGTCTTTTTCTTCCACTCCTTCCTTCCTTCCCTCTCCATCCCATCATACTCCCTCTCTTTTCTTTTTTGTACTGAATCCTCGATAGTAACGAAATTGGTTAAAAATTCAGTACGGTACTCACGAATAGCAGTGGTGCTAGACTCCTGCACTCAATTAACTCTTATGATCTTTTATATGCCACAATCGACATGAGCACAAGGCATCACAGCCTTCTTTTTCCGAAAGTAGCAGACTGTTGTTCCCATGCTCGGACAAAGGATACAGTTTGTTGTTGCCCCGTACTCATTCAACACTAATACGACACTGAGTAAGGCGAAAATAGGCTGATTTCTCCGTAACATTTGTCTGAAACTCGAAAAAAAATACTAGCTCCCGTAAAACTGTCAATTACTATTTGATAGCAACAACTTGACGGGTTGATGAATTTCGAAACCTATTTAGACTGAGCTGTGCTATCGTAATTCAAACAATGGATAGCGCCACAGCATTTAGTTACATTTTTGTGAAACGTGAAGCGCCGATAAAATTCGTACCATGATCTCACGCACGATTGTTTTTAAGCCGTCGTGCCGCCCCTAAAAAAGTGCCGCTATAGGCCCGGGCCTCCCAGGCCTACTTAGAAATCCGGCCTTGCACATTAGATGTCTGAATTCGATATTGCAAGTTGCCTAACTCATTATTACGCGGCTCAAAATCTGTGGCTTTGTGTTTGTATGAAAATTACGAGAAAACACTCTAGCTCCGACTTGGAAAAGAGTGGAATTCTGCATTATTTGCTTCTCTTCAATTCGACTTCTGCTATCTGGAATTATTAAGTCATCCCATTTCACAATTCACAGTTGAATGATGACTTAGCAGGTCACTGATTTGTTGCAGTGTGGGGGGTACTCTCGAGTGACCAGTAAATAATTTTGCAGGCCAATTTCGTGTGTTTTACCTTGTGTGGTTTCACATTTGTAAACTAGTTTAAAGCTACAGAACCCATTCAGCTTGCCCATTGTGGCCGGGGAAAAAAGGCGCTGACATCGCATGCTTAATACCACAGGTTTTTAAGTAGATTTCAAACTTGACAGAAGTAAATTGTGGACCGTTATCAGGCACTAATAATTTACAGTAACAATTCTCGATGGTTAAAATAAGTATAGATGAAGTAATGCCCTTTATAGGAAGTGTGAATGGGTATTTCGAATATACGTCAATTACGACAAACATTCTACCATCCATGGGTCCTGCAAGGTCAACATGAATTCGGTCCCTGGGCTTCACAAGTTATTACCAAGTGTGCTTTTTATGTGACAACCTACTATCTTTAACCGTTTGACACACAACACAACACAACGGGTTTTTATGCCCGTCGCACATCCGTCTGGTGGCACATAATCAGGCCAATAAATTAGTAATTTGTTAACAAACAAAAATATATTAAACTCGTTAAAATAGAGCTAACAAGATAAAATATTTATACCAAGACCTGGAACTGGAACTAGAACTGGAACTTAAAATTGAGTTCACACTCAGGGGCTTACTAACCTATGTTGTGGCCCCGAGGCAGACCTTTGAAAATGGACCCCTCATCCTATTATGAGGTCCCCTCACCGTGATATGGGGCCCTCTCATCCATTACCCTGATGTGGGGGCCCTCACCCTGATGTGGGGCTAATTCACCCTGATATTGGCCCTAGGCAAGATTTTGTAAATGCGATAAATGAGAAACTGTGCAGCTTTCTACGAAGCCAGGAGGAACAATTTAAATTCATATTCTTTAAAGGCTTTTTCGACCCTGAAAGGTTTCCTTGAAGTTCTCCTAGAAGGTCTCCTTGAAAGATTCCTCCAAGGATAGGAAAAGCAAACATATTTAAAAACCAGACTGGTCCCCAGTGCCGCACCCCTCCTTTTGTAGTCTGTTGAGTGAAAAAGGACAAATGCGAGAGTTTAACGTAACTTGTTTCATAAAATTGATCCAGGCTGACTCGAAATTGACTAATCCAGCCATTGCCAAATAGCCCTGGCTGATCACAATAGCACTCAGGTGCTCAGTTTGACCATTTGAGCATACCTCAAAGCTAACTACAGCTAATGGCTTAGCAATTTCACCCAACAACAACCGTAAGGTAAGGGGTTGTTTGTTTAAGCCTTTTAAAGAGCTAAAGAATTTTCGAAATCAGCATTGTGGGATTATGGTAGTATCACAGCCTGTATCAATTTCAAAAGGAAGGTTAACACCATTTAGAGAACAATGAATAATCCATTCATTACTCTTAACAGAGTTTACGACCAAGCCGTGAATGTTTGCTTCATAGCTAGAGTCAGAGTCGGCATTTGAGCCTGAATCCTCTGAACTAGATGCAATACTATCGGGACTGCCTTCAACATAATGGTCGTGTGTACCAAATGTGAGGTTATTTCCATTATGTTGATCAGAATTAAACTTTTTGCAAGAATCCAGTTGCTTCTACAGATTGCCAGAATCCTTAGATTTACAGATGTCCTCAGATTCCACAGGAATCACCTGTGTTATCTTAAAAACTTCAATCGTGACAATTATGTCTGCGAGAACTGCAATCTAAAACAAAACCCACAAGGATGAAAGAACCCGCCAAGTTTCAGCCAATCAAAATAGTGATATCAGAGCCAAAAAGGCTACCACCAAGTTACTACATTAGTTGCCAAGCTAATCCCACCGAGTATTAGACCAAAGGTTAAATCAAAAACCTGACCATTGCTACTATCGGTAGCAATGGTGTCAAGTTTTTGATTTAACGTGTGAGGTAATAGTCGGTGGGATTAGCTTGGCAACTAATGCAGCAACTTGGTGGCAGCCTTTTTGGCTCTGATATCACTACTTTGATTGGCTGAAACTTGGCGGGTTCTTTCACCCTTGTGGGTTTTGTTTTAGATATCTCTACTTTTGTAGTTTTTTTTTGTGTGTGGCGTCTTATTTTTGCCACTGCCCAGTTATCTACTATCTGGCCAAGTTTGGTCGAAACGTATTGAATACGAACGGAGATATTAATTTTTTTTAAGTTTTGCTGGAGTGAGGACTTCAGTTGTATAAATTAAAGCGTTTGCTGATTTCCATTCATCCATCAACAATAAGTAGCGCGTACTGCGGATTTATTAAGTGCTTAGTGGCCCGAAGCCATGCGTCCTACTTCAAGCAAGAAGCGCGTGCATTTCATCAACAATATTGTGTTGCCGATTATTTCTGGCAGTCAGTTTGCATTGTTAACTCGTTCTAATGCTTATTTTGATCACCGGTGGCGTTTTCCCAACATACAGAAAAACAGCATTACAAATGATTGCAATCTTTTTAGTTAATGCCTCCCCAAACGTCAAACGTTAAAAGGCACGTATTGGAGTGCTGAATACCAAATTTCATTTGTATCTGTTGCATAATTTATTTTATATGAGCAGAATTAGTCAGTATATACTAGTCAATAGTCAGCAGAAATCAACGATCTTCACGCTCTTTTATCCCATTGATACAGTTTGTGCACTTGATTGAAATACAACTATTGCTTGTCAGGGCACAAAGACTGCCCATTTCCAACAATTTTCAAGCTGCTTCGCCGCATTGGTATTTATCTTCATCATCGAGAAATACGCTCAACTCTGGTTTCAGATAAAGTACCAAAGCTAGTGGCCATGCAACAACAATGCAGGAGTTAAACAATGACTTTGTTACAATGAAGTTACAATGAAGTGTGACAATTATTGAACTTGGCGGGCTGACCTATAGCGTGGTCCTTGATATTGACATACAATGGTCTTTTTAGAACTCCTAGCTGCTGATTTAACTTTGAAGCTATGAGCACAAGTCATTTTAACTTTAAAGCTTATAAAATTGTAATCTGCTCACTCTGCAGCTAAAGCAAATTTACAAGCTTCATCAAATGAAGTGTCATCTTTCCCTAACAATTCTTTTGTGTGTATTCACAGAAATCCCAGCTATTAATCTATCCCTCAAAGCTTCATTAACAAAAGTTTCAAACATACAGCGGCTAGGTAACCTTTTAAGTTGGCTTACGTAACTTGCTACAGATTCTCCAGGTTGCTGATCCCTTCCAAATCAAACACGATCAATAACCTTACTGGGGGCTGGGTTGAGATTATCTTAATAAATACATTTTAAACTTGGCTGTATACATTGATAGGAATCAGTTTATGAGTCAAGTGATTCAAAACGCTTCGACGCCTTGTTTATATTACTTGGAAGAAAAGAATTAAACAGAAATAATAATAAGATTATAACTCTAAGTACTGTAGCTTACGTAACTTCATATGAGTTTAACAGTCCAAGTAACTTGCTAAGTCCATGGTTCGCTAGATAAAGAAAAAATTAGTACAGGCACTACATAGAGTGGTCCACTGGAGAAAAAATACTTTCGCTTTTCAATAAAACTTGCAAGGTTGCAAGCATCATCTGCTACGGCAGCTTCCTTCAAACCGAATGTATCCCACTCTCTAATTGGTTAAAGCGAAATCGCGTTCTGATTGGTTATAAGTTAAGCTGGTCGATTTAGAAAGAATGACCCACAACGAAGTATGGAACACTGCATCTCTCTGCTACTTACGAAACCCATCGTACCGCACCGTCCAACTTTAAACTAAATGTAAGCAAACTAAACATGCGTAAACTGAATTAATCTGATTCTATAGCATATAAAATAAATTATTCTCCTGAACCTAAATGAAAATCTGATATGTTTGGTTGAGCTGGAGTTTGTGAATTGTGATGAGTCATCGTTCCGATATGACAAGTACCCGATAGTATGGAATGAGTTACGAATTGTCTTCTCGCTGTATGCTACTTATGCTTTATTTGTCCTGCTTTTATTTACTAGATAATATTTTGAGTGGTAAGAATTGCTCTCTCCACTGGGATGTAGGGAAAATTGTCATTGGCCATAGCCAGCTGGCGATTGGCAACTAAAAATGTAGCATTAATGACCACTCCGGCCACTACGCTTTCATGATGAACATGAATGGATTAAAAACACTCTCGACTTTTGATAGTGGCAAAAAATCTGTGACTATTGTTATTTATTTGTGGTTGTTTGACTAATTAAATCCTTAACGTCTTTTTCGCACCTCCAGACCATTAATTAAAACCATTTTTTTTTAAATTTCAAGCGTATGAATGAAAATTACTGCCGATGTAAACATTTACTTTGCTCTTTGGAGTTGTCAGGAAGTGGGCCTTGCCCGATAAATGTTGCATTGTTTGTTTTTATGGTTATGAGGGGTTGTAGGTGGCCACTTGTGTGTCGACTAAAATTTAGCTGTAACTGTAGCTACTAAAAACAAGTCGTCTCGTGGCCACTGCCCGATTCATCAAAAACTAAGTTTCGCCTGTACTCTGGAGTAATTTTCATATTCACTTTCACGTAACTTTAAGTTTTCATCTACTTTCACTTTCATTCATTTTCATGTGCTATATGATCCTATAGCAAGTGTGCCAATAGTGGCACGCTTTGACTCTTTCTAGTGGCACGCAGGCAGTGGGTATTGTTTGTTTGTCAACTTGTACAGCTTGGTAAAACATATTTGCTAAATGGGATGCACATTTGATAAAGGTTTGTTCTAGGAATCTGTGGGCAATTTACCCACAACAGTTTTATATTTTGATGTGTAGTGTTTATTTTTTTTGGAAGTAGCGAATAAAATTCCATTCCAATTGGCGTTGGTTTGTTGCAATACGTATACGAGTATTTTTATTCATGCATTATCTTCCATTAAAAAAAATCTGTGGCTACTGAAACACCAGCAAGTATTGCGTCATGTTTGTGATCTATGTGGAAATCTTGTATTTTTAGGATTATGGCTGAATACAAAGCAACCGGAGGCTGCCTCTGCGGTGGTGTTAAGTTTGAAATAACAAAGCCCCTTAGTCAAGTTCACAAATGTCAT
Source organism: Lithobius niger (assembly GCA_023313725.1). Lineage (NCBI taxonomy): Eukaryota > Metazoa > Arthropoda > Chilopoda > Lithobiomorpha > Lithobiidae > Lithobius > Lithobius niger. The sequence continues at coordinate 13,789 of JAHWFP010139533.1, forward strand.
TGCAGCATGTGCCGCAAATCTATTGGAGCCGATTATGGCACTTTTGGAGCTGTGCCATATGCCCACTTCAAGATGCTGAAGAAAGATACCCTTAAAGAGTACCCCTCTTCTGCAAGTTTAATTCGCTCCTTTTGCGGTGTTTGCGGTGCAAGTCTGTTTGCTAAAGTAACCAATAGTGAAATAAAAAATCTCTTCGTGAGCCTGGGATCTTTGGATGGAGATCCTGGCCTAGAGATCAAGTTCCACATATTTGCTAAAGATAAAGCTCCATGGGTGAAGATTGATGATGGTTTGCCTTCTTGCGATGCATTCGAATTGGTCGACTTTGAGGCGCTGAAAAAATAATGGTTTCAGAAGTTTTAATCTGCATTTGCTAGTGATTTCTCCTTAACCGCAAAAGTTTCTTTTAAACCAGCCAGTTGTAAAGCCGTAGATCATTTGTACAACAATGATGATGACTTAGCGTGTTTCTTTTCCTTGCAGTGGTGCAGCTCCTGCTGCATTTAGGGATGGCACAATTATCAATAAATCGATAATACCACAATTAAATTTTTTGCCGATTATCTTTTGAACGTTTTTGACATGTCATATTATCGAGCAAATTGACGAGCATTATAAAAACGTTAAATTACTGGCATTCATGTTCATTGATGTTTGTAGTGTCATCTGCTTGTTGTAAGAACGACGATCAAATTTCAAGGGTTGGTTAATAGATAACTTGAGTTTCAATGTTGAGAGAGAGAGCACTGATCTACATGATTGTCTATTTCCTTAATTCGTTTGCAGAATATATTTATATTCAATATTTCGCTCAGCTGGGTTTCCCATTGCAATTAACGACACATCATAAAACCAAAACTACACGATTGCAACAATCGGAACGACAGTCTGGCAGCCAACACATTTTTACTCCTTTATTGACATTGCATTCTCAAGCCCAGCTAAAAAACACTCATAAAATTCAATAGATTTGCCTAATTATTTTATAAAATCAAAGTTTTATTTTTAATTTAAGTACTGGTATTTTCAAGAGACAGTTAAGTAAATCTCTTAATAAAATCTTTTAATGAAGTCTCATAAAAAATCTGCAACTGCAAATAAGGAATGTCTACGATGGGCGAAATAGCTAGAGACAATATTGTTGACGCACATGAGTTACCCATTTTGCATTTTTTTTTTATCAATAAAGCCAGCTTAAAATTAGTTTTATCGATGTATTGTCGATTATCGTGGTAATTTTTAAAACATTATCGAGCTAAAATACTTTTGTATCATGCCATCTCTATGTAGCAGTCTACTGCATCCATCCATCACGTATAACTTACTAACGGTAGACGATCAAAAGAAATACCCATGGGAGATTGACACATTGCTAGCAACCAACCGTGCCGCTAAACCAAAATAGCTACTGCCAAGTCCAAGCGATTGCCATTATCGCTCAAATCACTAAAGATAACGTTATCGTCAAGGTTTTATTCATAATCGAAATTGCAACTGTATGGTTTCAGTTATACTGTAGTACTGAAACCAGAAACACTTGGTTGTATTTGGAGCATAGAATCAAGTTTTTTTTATGAGTGGAAGGCTGCCATCTTGTTTCTGCAGCCAGGCTAGCACTATGATGCTGCTTGCATGGATGCATCTAGCACTGCACAAAACTAAGAAAAGAGACTCGTCCAATACATGCAGTACTGTACATTGCAGCAAAATTAAATGCAAAAGAAGCTGCCATTTAGAACTTGTTTTAGCATTGCAGGGAAAACAACCACTTTGTTAACCTAAAATGATCTACAGGTTAAGCAAACAAACTTTCTACTTTAGCTGCTATTCATGCCTAATCTTCCACAACCAGTGTTCTAACGTCATGATTCATTCAGTGAGATCAATATTACGTATTTTCAATGTGATGTTGTCATATTACAAATCTAACCTGTATTTGCACTGATTACCGGTTTACGTCCTGTATGTGATGTCTGGCCCCAGTTACGAAATTATGCTGAATCAATGCAGAAAAAAATTAGTATTACTTTCTGCCAACATTTGTATGATACAGGACTACACGACCTTACTGTTCAGATATGTTTTCCTAACTTACAATAGTTCATTTGCTTTTCAGTGCAACTCAGTCTCAGTGGCGTAACTAGGGTTTTGTACTGAGGGGGCAACGCTAGGCATTTAGCCGAATTGTGTAGAGGGAGAACCCAATAACAAATGGGGGTTCTGGGGGAGTGCTATGACCATCCCCACCGGGTGGAACTGACGCATTTCTGCTATTTTCCTGCATTTTCTGCCCTTGTAAAGTACCTGCCGTTGGAAACATTTTTATAAAATCAGTTTTGCTGACTGCATTATACAAATAAAAAAATGTGTAATGTAAATCTTACACTTTCATACTAAATACTTATTTTTTAGACACACATGATGCTTTGTTAGAAGTGCTGATAATTTTAAGCAAAATATTTTATCTTACTGTTTAAAATACGTCTTCAGGATAGTCAAGGTTTTTTCAGCTATGCAAATAGTGACATGGCCAATTTACCGAATAAGCTTTCAAAACCTTACAGAGGGGGCGAATCGCCCCTTTGCCCCACTACTAGTTACGCCACTGCTCAGTCTTATGTGACATTATGCAAAGCGAATCAGTCTTATGTGACGGTATCGGTAAGAGCATCAACATTGTAGCTTGTTTGTGTTCCTACTTCATGAATGCAATTGTGACTATCGCTTATTGTGGTTATGGTGTATGTTGTATGCAAAGTCATCGACATACACTTATTTGTTCTAATTAGTTTTCAATTTTAACGGGCATCGTTTATTTTAATTAGCTGCATAATAGCGTGTATGGATATCACGGCCACTGCATTATTTCATTTGTGTTACAATTAACATAATTGGCATTGGCATACTTTTATTTTCTTTTTATATTTCCAACTCTTCACGTAGTTTGTTCCTTTGTTTTAATTAATGCGTAACTTTTGTAAGATGACTATAGAAACATCGTGCATATTCTTGTTACCAATGTTTAGAGAGGAAAAACATTTGTTGAAATTGGACTAACTTGCTTATTCTGCTTCCATTTGTTGTTTAAACGTTTTTTGTAATCATTAGCAATTACAATATTTTTGAGGATACGAGTTCTTTGTGGTATTATTACCCATCGTAATTTCTAACTCGTATTTTAACTGTAAAATTTATTGCAAATGCAATGAAAAACATCCAAAAGCATTGGTCTAAAGCAATAGCACACACTTTTCGAATCTGTATTACGTATTACCAACAAAAAAATTTCACTTGGAAATTCACTTTAAAGACGTCGACACATATGCTGATGTCATAAATTTGTTAAATTTCGTGTTGGAAATTCACAAGTACACAATATTGCCCGGTTTCGAATGCACTTCTAATCTGCATTTACGCACATTAAATTGGAAAAACCACAAATTTAATTGACAAATACAAAGTTAATCATATCAGAGTTTAACCAATTCACATTCATATGTAGGTTGAACCCACTTCGCTTCACTTCAGTTCGCTTCCATGGTAGCTTGGAACACAATGAGAATCGAATTCCAAACTAGCAACATTTCAACACCAGGTAGCAAATGGTTTATAGTTTGGTTTAAGCTACTCCTGGTTTAGTCTACCGTTGTGTTTATTCAAAGGCAGCTCATGTAAACAAACGAAGTGTCCACTGAGTTTCCAAACTGGAATTCCAACCAAACTCTTATAGCCATTGATAGTCAATTACTTTGTTTTGTTCCCAATTTGTGGGCACCCAGGCAATTCTATTGCAATGTTTTTGTAAGTGAGCTAATAACTTAGTTTTGTTTTTAGCAGTTTAGTCTTTAGCAGGCAAAAATAGTGATATGGTTATTTCTATCATCAGTTTTGTGACCTATATTGCCTGCCGTGTATGTAGTTTTTACTTTTATTTTGTTCAGTATGTATGATGTAACAGAAGCGTGGGTTGTGGTACCTTATATAGTGTGTACCTTTATTGTGTTCTTATTGCCAGTTCATGAAGCCAACGGCAGTTATTTTGTTTCTTCTTGAATTATGGTTACGTTATCTGACTGTCTTTATTTTGTTTGTATTACCTGCTTAACGGTTCAGAGGTACTTATTATACAGTAATAACTTTTTTATGGATTTTGAATTATTGAGCACATGACTGTAAACATCAATTGCAAAAGTCACATCGTGCAATTCTTTAAAAGTGATGGTGTATTTTAAACATGGAACATAGAATTACTGAACTGTTGAAAAGTTCTGAAAGGTGGACTCAGGTTGTACCAAGGGTAATCTTAGGAAATATGTGGTCCTAGGCAACATACACATTAGGGCCACTAATTCGGTCACTTTGAGGCTCTAGAAAAAGCTACACTTTGGGTCGTTAAATGGTTTTCGGATAACTTAGTTTTATGTAGCCTAATTAAGTAACCACAGTTGCACTACACGAATAAAAATAAACTTTCCTGGGTTACTTTAAAGCTGGTTTGTTGAAAAATGTTTTAAAATTTTTGAATTAGTTGTTGCTTTTGCGAATGTTGTCACCCTTATGTTTCCTTGTACATGTGTTTAGATTGGGGTGTTACTAATCATTTATTATAGCTTCATGGTGACAGTGCTTGGCATTATTTTTTGTAATATGTCTTTTGTTTTCTCAAGGCAGCTCTTTTGTAGTTTCCTTCCTGTTAATGTCATTTCCTGTGTATTTAACCAATGAGCTGCCTCTGTGTCATAGCTCATGTATTGTTTTGCACATGTATGTTAATTTCTATTGCAATATTTTGGAGAAATAAATCACTGACTTCAGTCTTTGAGATAACAGCATATTCTGCCTCTTTTTTTGGAATACGTTTTTTTACGAATTTGTAAGGCCTATTTAAGGGCTACTTGGAGCCCATGTTCTCTATTTGAGTTTGATCTCATTGCAAATACTTGTGTAAGCCTACATTTCTTAAACTTGAATCTTTATTTTTCCATCCATCTTCATCTCTGGTGTTTAGCAATGTATTTTGGGTAAGTATTTAGCTTCACTCTAAAATCAAGCGACTTGTTATCTACAAGTGTATCAGGTGTTTAGGAACTCATTTGGTTGACTACCTTACATCCACCTTGGCTTAAACAGATTGCAGTCTGGTACACAATCCAGTGACAGGTGAGGGTCTGGAGAAGTGTTAAACAGATAGCCTCAGGAACTAACCTAATTTTAAGATTGGTGCAAGTTGCGATCCTAATCCAACTACTCTTCCGTAGGGCTCCCCAAGTTTGGTTTGGTTCTATTTCTTCCATAATTAGCTATTTTCATCAGTGACACTTGTTTGTTAGCTTAACTGCTTTTCCTAAAACTTTGTCTCGCGTTCGTATGTCATCCCTTTAAAACCTAGGTTGTCGCGTGCTTGGCCTGCCCTAGAAGCTACCACTGGTATGTACATCAATACAGTTTCTTTGGACCATTATGGACCATCACAAGTTCACTGGAGGAATGCCAACGTTCATATTTAATTATTTATGAACTTATTAATTTATTTTTCTGAAAAACAAGTCTTATGACAGTGTTCAGTGATGAAAGGTCGATATCTAAACAGTCACTGTTTCATAAATATTTCTTTTCTTAGACCGTGAATTTAAATAAACTGAAATAGTAGTAACATTTGCTACGTATAGTTTTATTTTCTTTGTAGATCATGTCTGGTTATAAAGTGACTGGTGGTTGTCTGTGTGGTGGTGTTCAATTTGAATTTACAAAACCCCCAACTCAAGTTATGACCTGTCACTGCAGCATGTGCCGCAAAGCCATAGGAGCAGATTATGGCACATTCGGTGCTGTACCACTTAGCCACTTTAAGATGTTGAAGGAAGAGTCACTTCGTCAGTTCAGATCTTCAGAAACTGTAGTGCGCTGGTTCTGCGGAGTCTGCGGAGCATCTGTATTCGATAAAGCCACCTGTGACGAAATTAAATATGTGTTTGTCACCCTTGGGACTTTGGATGGCGATCCTGGTGTCAGTGTTCAAGTCCACACATTTGTTGGGAGTAAAGCTCCCTGGGTGAAGATTAATGATGGATTGCCGGAGTGTGACGGAGCTGAAATGGCTAACTTTGAGTCACTGACCGAATGAACCAGACCTGTCTTCAGTAGTCCCAACGGCCTTACGAACGTTTAATTCACTGGGTAATTTTTCACCTATACTTAGTCGATAGTTGCTTGTTGATTTGATCTCCAGTAGTTACTAGAGGTTTGTTGATTTGATCACCAGTATTCATTAGCTGTTTGTTGATTTGATCCTCAATAGTCACTAGCAGTTTTTTTTTTTTATCAATAGTCGCTTGCTGTTATTGATGTCATCATCAGTAGTCACTAGCAGCATGTTGGTTTTATTTTAATAGGGTTTCTGCATCATAGTCATACTATAGTCATACTATAGTCGCATGTGAGGTGCTTTTGTTTACCTTTATTTGCCTTTCAGTTGGAGATTGTTTACAGCAATTCCTGTATAGTATGCATGTCACTCCAGGCTGTAAAGTGAAATTCGATCAATTGTTTACGAATGCTTATAGTCATGGGTCCAGCATCTTAATTTGCAAAAAAAGTAAGTAAAATAATGCATGTGTGCATGACCTTGGCATGCATGCTATGTAAATATCTATGTTAGAGCTAAGGTTAAGTGTCCAAAAACTCATACCTGCTTACATTATAACAATAATTAAGATGGCCAAAAGAAGATCAACTTACTTTCACTCCATTAAAATCTCTTGATACGCATAATTCTGATCCCACATATAACCAGATCCAAACTAAAACTTGGCCAAAGTTCACAAAGTCGTTTCTGAATAGGTATCTGACGAGCTGACGTTGGGAATCGGCTAAATGTAGTAAAAAATAGTAATACAGATTGTATCTTGCATTCATTTGAAGTGAAGAAAAGTGAGCTCGGATGGTAGTTGAACTTGGCTCCGACACAAGCTTGACTGACACAAGGCCTAGCAACTGTCACGAGCATAAGAACGCATGTGCACACAGAAGAGTTCACATGTAGAATTCCCCCCGAAATTGGTGTTAGCCACTTCGTTCCCTCCCTGCTTTTGAGACAAACTACTGCTTCACCAGTACATCTGTGTTTCGTAAAACAGCTCTCTCAGCTATTTGGAGTCCTGGAACACACTGTAAACAGTAGCCTTAGTTAGACTAGCTAAAAGTGAATAAAACTGGATTGCTTATTCCCAGAAAACACGTAAATAATAAAAATTACTAATTATTTTCAAGCTATTTGCTAATTGTTTGCAAGGAATGTTTTTTTCAAATCCTACGCATTGATAGTGTAAGCTTAACCCGACATTAAATTAAAGCGACACTATCACCGATTGAACGTAGGCAGAATCTGGCGACATCTAGCCTATCTAGTACTACCTAGAACTTGCCTGCATCAAGCGAAGGAATGCACAATGTCATTTCTTTTTAGGAAACAAACAAGCCCCAAGCATTCTTAATTATTGAGTGAACATTTGTCATGTTCTCGTGCACCTGGAAGCAAGCTCTACAGGTTAACAATATCACTGCTGCTAGACGAGGCCACGGTATTTGCGAACGGTTTTCAATCGGTGATAGGGCAACTTTAAATGGAACCCGTAGTGGTTGTAATATGGATAAATGTAAAGTGCTAAAATTTACCGAATACGATGAATGCCCATTTCAAAGTAGCATAAAGATTGTCCCCACCTCTCTTACCTCCCTGCCCCTTCCCCCCAAAAGAAAATGATTTATGAATACAATATCGAACTTTGAACTTTGCAGCCACCATCATAGAAAAGTCCTTTCATGACTGCTCGTGTACAGTTTTGTTTGTCTACCACAGTCACTCAAGTGATAGGGTTTAGCCAAAAAACTCGCTTCAGATGGCATGAACTGAACCAATTCGCTTCCACCACTAGGCGGGGAGACCTTAAAAAGCACTTGCTATTTCCCAATCAAAGGAAATGGCAGCGTGGTATTACTGCAGATACATTGCTGGTACAGCCCTTGTAAATTTCTATACAACGCCTGAAAGTGGTCGTATTTATAATTTGTACGATTCTCGAAATATTGCTCTGGAGTATCAATGTCCATTGCTAGTCGCCATTTTGGCAAGTAGACTAAAATTCATTTCGCCAACTGTTGGTCCTTATTTGCCAAATGGCGAGTCATGATGGTTATTGGCGAAGGTTGGTTGCATGTGCGATCAGCATTATTCAGTTTAGGAATATGTCCAATGAATCTTTAATCGACGTTCTCCAGGATTACAAAAGTCTTCTATTTTTCGTATGGCCTGACGTTCTGCAGGGTTACAAAAGTCTTTATTTCTTGTATGGCCTCCTGACGTTCTGCAAGGTTGCTAAAATCTTTATTTCTTGTATGGCCGGGCGTTCTGCAGGGTTACAAAAGTCTTTATTTCTTGTATGGCCTGACGTTCTGCAGGGTTACAAAAGTCTGTATTTCTTGTACTGCCTGACGTTCTGCAGGGTTACAAAAGTCTGTATTTCTTGTGTAGCCTGACGTTCTGCAGGGTTACTAAAATCTTTATTTCTTGTACGATCTGACGTTCTGCAGGGTTACGAAAGTCTTTATTTCTTGTATGGCCTGACGTTCTGCAGGGTTACAAAAGTCTGTATTTCTTGTGTAGCCTGACGTTCTGCAGGGTTACAAAAGTCTGTATTTCTTGTGTAGCCTGACGTTCTGCAGGGTTACAAAAGTCTGAACTTCTTGTACTGCCTGCCGTTCTGCAGGGTTACAAAAGTCTTTATTTCTTGCACTGCCTGACGTTCTGCAGGGTTACAAAAGTCTGTATTTCTTGTGTAGCCTGACGTTCTTCAGGGTTACAAAAGTCTGTATTTCTTGTACTGCCTGACGTTCTGCAG
>JAHWFP010139534.1:34919-49664 GCA_023313725.1 Lithobius niger
ATCGAGGGCGTGGAGGGAAATCGCACGAGCGCTGCAAGCGCGAGTGCTGCTTTCCCTCTACGCCCGAGATTGGACTAGCTGTTTCGAGCAGACGAGCGAATATCCCCGGTAAATCGGCTACACCTCACGGATATGTGTTTTAATGCTAAGGTGTGACGTCCGCTAATTTATCGTGTTATTAGAGTTTTTTAAAGACTTGTTTCAAGGATTTAAGATTTTTTACATGCGACTTATGTAAATTCCTGAACGGAAGTTCCGGTTTAGAAACGGGGTTGGAAGCTTCCTGTGTATGAAGGCCGACCGAAGGGAAGAGACGCTGCGTAATACCGATGTTTGTGTTTAAGGTAAAACTGTATTTTTTTCTACTTTAATAGTTTAAATAATATGAGTATATAAAATGCGCTATTCGCTTGAGTCTCGTAGGTTTTTAGGTGTGTTTAGGAAGTGTCAGTAGCCTAGTTTTCGTACCGTCGGAACGAAAGATTGCCTGATTGGCCATTCCTCCGTGGGTGGGGGTCTAGCATAGTACGCGAGTTTTTTTTTTTTTCGTGTTAGGCTAGAAAGAAAAATGTCGCAGGTTGTAAATGTGCCTGTTTATGCTGGTTGCATTTGTGTTGTGTACGGTAATTTTACAAAGTCGGGTCATATGTCACATGGTGGAGCAGGGGTTTTGTAGACCGGCGTAAAAAGTGTTAGATTATCAAAAAAGTGTGGGTTATCAAAATTAACCCACTGTGACGTGTGTGGGTTTTCACATTAACCGTATATAACGACTACACTTTTACCATGGGGATGCATTAGCGTGACGTCACCACCGTGCTTTAAATAGTAATATACACGTTTACCACCAATGGGTGGAAGGGTTGTGAGCCACTAACACCGGGTCCAAAGTTAAGACCCACAAAGGCCCGCCAAGTTTGGATTTAGGCCGCTTTAAAAAGCCAGACAACGGCTGGGTCTTCAGCATTTTATAAAAACCAGACACCGTGTTCATGTTAACCGTGTCGGCACTTAACGAGACAATCCGAACAGCAAAGAAGTTTTATTATAGTTATAGTTATAAACATGTATTACTGTATATTTTTATATGTATATATTAATGTATGTATGTATTGCTAAAGAAACCCACACCACCCTTACTGCATGCTTCAAAAATTAGTACTCCAAAATCCGATCACTCAAGTTCCATGGTCACATTGACTTTGTCATTACAAAAGTTATGAAAGAAGGCCAATGCATTGTAAGTCTTTTTCACTACTTCTGTTCCTGCACTTGTTCCGAACTTTCTACATCACGTTTCTCGGCCCAGTTTTCAAATGCTGCTCACAACCTTGCTATTCTTTTTCCTCTTTCTGTATTAACTTTCTGCAAGGGTCGATTGACGAAATGTTGCAAAACGTTAGACTTCTTTCTACGATGAATGTCTTAAAGGTGCCGGTCACCATTTCGATAGCGTTGCCCATATTCTAAAAGCAGCATCCACGTTCCATATTTTCCGTCATCCAATAGCTTAATGTGGGTCACGTGATCTCGTTTTAGTTATGAAAATTCGTAGAGCTGCAGCGAAGTGTTGTTCCTTTTTTTTTTTATTATTTACCGCTATTTTCTTTATTTTGCTCGAAGATCTACAGCGCTGCATCTAGGAGTTGAAAAGGTGAAAAGACGCCTTTAAGCTCTTAAACTTTGCAATGGTAACAGGTTCACGTTGACTGTCTGCTAATTTTATTTATTTATTCTTCCAGTAGATTAAACGTTAAATCCTGTTAGAAGTAATCGCTTCTATTTCTAATAATGATTTTGTTTGATTTAGTACAGAAAATAATATAGACAATGTTGCAACATAAATGTTAATAGACGTTACATAATGTAGGTCGAGCAACACATGGACGTCTCGAATAAAACTTTGAAACAGCCAACTTAAGTTTCAAGCCAGTTTCAGTTTGCTTGCAGTACTGGTAGGAAAATAAACCGGTAGAAATGTTTGATTATGAGTTTAGGACCTTCTACCGGCGTTCAAGTGGCTCGTTGGTCTAGGGGTATGATTCTCGCTTTGGGTGCGAGAGGTCCCGGGTTCAAATCCCGGACGGGCCCTTTCTTTTTCATCTTTTTATCTATTTACTTAATAATAAATTTATCACATCTTTTCTTACAGGACATAAAGCTGATATACTTTACTGTTGAATGATATCACTACCTTCAAAGGGCGACCTTTTTTGGAATGTTGGTGGCTTCTTTTATACCAGTTTTGGTTTTGGGGTGGACATCACTACTTTCATAGGACTGAACGTACAAAAGTCCAGACTGTCTTATGTTTATCTCGACCTTTTTTCTGAAGGAGTTTTACGTCTATAAATTTTTAGATTGATAATTTTCACATTTTCCATTGTCCAATTAGCCGTTACATCAGTCAAATTGACTCGGTTTGGTTTATTGTCTGCCCATGCTTCACATACATAAGTTTCTTCAACCCCATTTTTACACACTGGCTGACTAACTTTGATTTTCGTTCGCTTCGCTCACTCAATCAGCTCATCCCCCTTTAGATGTTTTGTTTATCTCTACACCTTTTCCCTTACATTTTCTGCAATCTCCGCAATTTGCAAAGCTTTCGGCCACATTGGGACTTATCTTTGACGTGATACGGTTTTAAATACAATTTTAAACGACACTCATCAGACCACCTCACGCTACTCTGCGCACTGCACATTGCACTCTATTCACTCTCCCTGTGCACTTTCATAATTTGCTGTTTGTGCCATCATTATTATGCCTTTTGAACTTTTAAACAACAACAACTATCGTCTTCGAAACAACAACAACTTTTATCATCAATAATCAATCTTTTAACAATCGGATCTCTATTCAATGCGATCATCAACTGTTAACTGGCAGCGTCTAACAGAGTGTTTCTAGATACTACTGCTGTTTGTTTCAAAGACAGATTTAAACTTTAATAGCAGTTCATCTATCTGATATTTTGTGTCGACCTTCATACTTTGTGCTTTACTTAGAATGTGGTACTACTATGAACGTTGCCCTTAAAATCGGCTCATTGGTCTAGGGGTATGATTTTCCTTGTGGGTGCGAGAGATCTCGGTTTCTAGTCCTGGACGTGGCCTTTCTTTTTTTCCTATCAGATATGGATTAATACCGATTAATGCACGGTGGTGACGTCACGCCAACACATCAAATGCTAAAAGTGTAGCCGTTATATACGGTTAATCTGAAAACCCACACACGTGACCGTGGGTTAATTTTGATAACCCACACTTTTTTTGATAACCCACACTTTTTTTGATAACCCACACTTTTTTTGATAATCTAACACTTTTTCCGCGCTCCACACAACCACTGCTCTACCATGTGACATACTTTGCAAAACTACCGTACACAACACAAATTCAACCAACATAAATAAGCACATTTGCAACCTGCGACATTTATCGTACTAACACGAAAAAAAAACCTCGCGTAGGCTACTATGCTAGGACCCCACCCATGGAAGAATGGCCCAATCCGCCAACCTTTCGCTCCGACAGTACTAAAACTAGGCTACCGACACTTGTAAACACACCTAAATACACCTAAAAACATACGATACTCAAGCGAACAGCACATTTGTAATCTGGCGACATTTTCCGCACTAACACGAAAAAAAATGCTAGCCCCCTCCCCACCCCCATCCACTTGAATGGTCCAAGCCGAATCCAACAACCTTTCGTTCCGACGGTACGAAAACTAGCCTACTGACACCTTCTAAAACACACCTAAAAACCTACGAGACTCAAGCGAATAGCGCATTTAATACGCTATATCTTATTTAAACTAATAAAGTAGAAAAAATACGGTTTTACCTTACACACAAAAGTCGGTGACTGGGACTGGATATAGGGACGTCCTCGCGTACGGGAGACTTTCGCAGACAGGAAGTTTAAACCGGAAGTTTGAGTTCAGGAATTTACGTCATGTTTCACAAATAAAATTTTCAAATAAATTTTTTAAATCTCAAATAACTAGATATGTTGGCTCGACGTCACACCTTAGCATTAAAATACATATCCGTGAGCCTTTGTCGATTTAACGGTTATAACTGCTCTTGAGCTCGAACGGCTAGTCCACTATCTCGGGGCTGAAGGGAGACACTCGTGGGCTTCGCCCACTCGTGTTTCCCTCCACCCCCTCGATAGTGGACTAGCGGTTTCTCGCTCGCGAGTAATTATAACCGTTAAATCGACAACGGCTCACGGATATCTCTACTTAATTCTTAGAGCATCACAAGGAGTTAAATAACTTCACACATTTACCAGACGTATAAACTTCTACTATAACAATGTGAAACTAATTCGTAATTTTGTTTCCTATATCCGGCCCCAAAAGATAGCACTCATAGCGTTCATAGCGTATTTCTTACACCACATAACAGATTGGCGGAACCCATACGAGGAAACAACATTTTGGATTTGATTTTAACGGACGACGACCACGTGGTGCTTGACATCGAGGTCACTATCCATTCTGGTGAAAATGATCACAGTATGATTAAGTTCAAAGTGCAACGACATATCATGTCCAATATCAATACTAAACTATAGTTTGTTCCACATTATGTTTTCAGAAAACTGAATGGATGACGACTCGTTTCCTAGCACTAAGAGTGCAAAAACATGTGGAAATCACACTTGTAGACTCTACACAGTTACTGTTAGAGTTTACGAATGGAATGTTTACGGATTTTTTGCACTCGTAGTGGAAGAAAACGAGGCGTCATACAGTCAGTTTTCTGAAAACATAATGTGGAACAAAGTATACATGCAGCTTTGATTTTCCAAAGTTGCGATCAAATCTTGCAGCAATTGACTGGACATTACATGACGTAGGAAATGTAGTAGATGCGGAGGATGCTTGTCATACGTTTACATTAGAAAAGAAGTTGACAACGCTAGTAAAATTACAAAGAGGGTTAACTACGACGTCATCACATTCCAAGAACCAATATTAAACTCGATTAGAGAAAAAACAAAGCTGCGGTGTCGTTACAAAAACGGACGCTCCTAAACTAACCTGTCAATGTATAATGAGTGCCATAAGCACATTCCATGAGTGTTAAGGAATGGTAAATTTTACCAGAGTTCCAGATTTTGGCTAAGGGAAATATACCTTCTTTATACTATTTATTTCGCTAACAAACCGGTGTGTCTAGATCAATTCCTCCACTGAAAGTAAACAATTACATCACTGTTGCTGACTCAAAAGCTAAAGTTTTCACTCTATTCTACTCAGAATGCAGTAGTAGATGACAATCACATAAGCATATGACTACAATCCGCACCACAACCAATTACACATGTGGTTTTTACCCACTAAGTTGTACTCTCCATCTTGGAACAACCTTAAACCTAGCCACGCTGTTGGTCCTGAGGGTTTTCGTCATACTTCCATAAACAAATTGGCAACCAAATTTATGTTCCATTGACTGTTATCTTAAGTTTGTCTTTGTCTACTGAGAATCTTTCAAACGTTTGGTGTATGGCAAAAGTGATTCCTTTTTAAGAAGAGCAATTCAAAAAAACCGACCCTACGAATTACAGGCCAATCACACTCACTGCTGTTCCTTGTAGAAGATAATGGAGACGGTTGTGCGCAAGACAATGCTTGTGAACAGATTAAATTTCATAAGCAGTGATCAATTTGATTTCACACCGGGTCGTTCCTCAGTAAATCACCTTCTTCTTGCGTTAGGTAAAAGGACGGAAGCACTTGATTATGGCGTATCTTCGGACATCATTCTTTTCTATTTTTTCAAGGCATTTGAATCAGTGATGCGTAGCAAGTTCGATTTTAAATTACAAACATACCGCTTTTGTAGACCACTCTTAAACTGGATTCGTGCACTCATCACCGGCAGAAACCAACATGTAGTAATCGGCATGCCGCACTTGGCGATTATAAGCATTCTTGAACACGTCATTGCAGACTGAGATCGAATATGTATCGTGTTTGGTACAAGACTAGAAATAACACACCCATATTGTACGTAAAATACAAGGGCTTTCATGTTGGAAGCCAGAAACAAACTTCCACTACACCATAAACGATGAACTTTTATCTAGCACACATGTCGTAAAAAGAACTCAGCGTTTGGTTTACGGCTTACTTGAAATTCTCAGCCCACTGTTACCATGTGGTGTCAGCAGCAAATCGCAGATCTGCAATTGTGCAGCACTGCTTTAAGTGAGGAAATGTTCACACTAAATTATGGGTTAATAATGTTTATGTCCGCTCATTAATGGAATATGCAAGTCCAGTATGGTCTCCAAATCCTTTAAAGGACATTGACCACTTGGAAACCATCCAAAGGCGTTTTAGAAAGTCATTACAAGACATGAGAGGCTAGCCCTACTGTGAACACAGGGGCATGTCGTCCTGTCGTCCCTCGCGTGTGCACCTCGCATGATACACTCTACACATATAATGAAAGAGGTGAAATCTGCCAGAAGCCTTATCGGTGGAACAATCCGTTTTTTTTTTTTTATAATCACTATTATAATCGCTGGAAGTAGCACTGAACGTCTTTATTGTTAACATTTCTCACGTTCTAAGTCATTATTTGTACCACTACGTTGTCCAGAGCGATCTGAGAAGCTTTTCAGTTTATGCTATCGCAGTCAACTTCCGGTTATGGCCGGGGCTCTTACCTCGATGCTAAAACGCTTCTCAGGTCGCTCTGGACAACGTACGAGTACTTCGAACGTGAGACAAGTTATTAACAAAGACGTGCAACGCGAGTTCCATTCATGATAACAGCGTGTAAGCGTAAAATTTAATAACGCACAATCGTTCTACAATAAGGCTTCTGGTTGGTTTCGCCCCTTTCATTATATGTATAGAGTGTATCATGCGACGAGCGCGCGGGAGACACGACGGGTTGACATGCTCCTGTGACTGTGAACGTCTTAAGGCTGATGGCTGATCTTACTGTAACATTTAAGATGATCCATGGGTTCTTATCGATTCACCTATGCTTCTTCGAATTAAGTCCTGCAATCTGGACGAGAAGCCACAATAACAAATTAACCATTCCACACGCACAGATGAATTGTAGACAAAATATCTTTGCCATAAAAGTGGCAAAATATCTATTGTCCGAGTTTGGAACTCATTTCCCAGTGCGACAATATCAGCATCCCCTCCGAATAGCTTTAAAAATTGTTGTCATTGGTAGACTTATCATCTACATTATAATCTTGGATGAAGGCTAAAAGGAACGCTGAAGCAAAAGGAAAGGCTAAAGCAAAAGGGAAGGCTAAAAGGAAAACGACTTCTCCCCTCCTCACTCCCGCATTGAAAATGCACTCTCCCACTCTACGTGCATGGAAACAGGAGGCAGGCATGAGTGGGCGATCAACTCAATAACGGTTCAATCTGACAAGTCGTCGGGCCGAATAATCACTTCTCTCCTCCTCGCGCCCGCATTGCAAATGCGCTCTCCCATTCTACCTGCATTGAAACAGGAGGCAGGCATGAGTGGTCGATCAATTTGACAAGTCGTCGGGAAGAATGCCGGAAAAATGTCCCGGGAAATGTGTCCGTAAACTTAATTCATGACCGGCCCCGTGCATAGCACGGGCTTCCTCTAGTTTTTAATAAGGTCTGTGAACTACGCACATTAATAATTAATACACTATTCTCCTTTGTAGCTTCTACTTCTGAAGTCATCTAAGGATACTTTTTATTGTATTAAATAACTTTACTTTTAATCGTTTTCATTTTTTACCTTCTTATTTCTCATTTCATATTGTTTTTATTACGGGGGTGACAGGCAAATTAGGGGGTCTGGCAGTTTAAATTGGGTGCAGTGTTTGCGCCAACTCTTTTTACCAACTAGAAGTACATTTATTTCTTAGAATAGAATAGAGAACCCGACGGTGCAAGCAAAAGCCAAGAAGAACCCACCCCCTCCCCCCTCCCCACAAACCCACATTCCACACACACACCCAAACCAAGGACCAACCACCAGGGAAAGCCTAAGCAAGAAAAAGGTCCAGCCGACTTTTGAAAGAATCAAGCGAAGTGGAAAGAACAACCGAAACAGGAAGGGCATTCCAGGCCTCAACCACGCGTTCTGAGAAAAATCGGTGCCGAACTTTACCGGAGGAGACACTTCCGCAGAGTTTGAGGGAATGCCCCCTGGTCATAGTGTGAGAAAGACAAAAAAAGTCGGCTGCCTGGTCGTCAATAAGGTGGTTTAAGATTTGGTAAGTGGGGATAAGGTCACCCCGGAGGAACCTGGTTTTGACCGAGGTCAAGTTTAGTTTGCGAAGACGTTCATCATAAGAAAAATTTTTGAGGGGAAGGCACCATTTAGTGAGGCGGCGTTGACAAGTCTCAAGACGGGCGAAGAAAGAAGCATACCAGGGGCGGCCAACCTGAGAGCAGAATTCGAGCGTAGGGCGAAGGAAGGTTTTGTACAGGAGAGCAAACAGCTTAGGCGAGGCAGCAGAGAAATTTTTAAGAATGTAGTGGGCTTTTTTGAAGACTTTGCCGATGATGTAATCAGTATTGGCATGATATTTCAAGGAAGAATCAACCAAAATGCCCAAGTCCCTATGGGACGTGTTAGTTGAAAGGGTAGTTTTACCAAGGTGATAGCTGCAGTGAGGGTTGTTATGGCCAAAATGCAGCACCACGCATTTGAGAGGATTAAGGGCAAGACAGTTTTTGGTCGACCAGGTGGCAATGGCGTCAATGTCTTGCTGGAGATCTTGGTGAAGAAAAGCGGGAGAGAGAATTTTCAGGTCGTCCGCATAGCTTCTGCTAAAGGATCGGATGACGGAATGGAGGTCGTACAGGAAAAGGTTGAAAAGAGGACAGATTGTGAAGGAGGATGAAGTGGGAGACGAAATCAAAGGCTTTCCGAACGTCGAAGAAAACAAGATCACATTGCACCCCTTTGTCCAGTAAGGTGGTAAGGTGGTTGTAAGTTTCAAGAAGGTTGGATTGGCAGGAGCGGCCCGGGAGGAAACCGTGTTGGAACTCAAAAGCCCGTATTCATCTTTTCCCGTATCTTATGCTTTGTTGACCGGATCTCAGTGATTTCCTGGAATCCTTTCCTGACCCCCAGGGAGTCACTAATACATCCAGTCATTTCGGTAGATGAAAGGGGCACTGAAGATACGAACGTAAAAAACATTCACGGGTTTTCAAGCCCGTCAATGCTGTGAGAGTGGTTTTCTTAGGCCTGAAAATGCGCGATCTTTGGATTTGTTGTCAGCTGCTGCAATTTTCAGCAAGAGGAATCTTTTCTTTTCCGATTTACAGCCTTAATGCATGTTTTGCAGCGCAGGGGACAAAACAATGATGTTTAGGCCGAGAAAAATCCACTGTCACAGCATTGGCGTCGCAAACGGCGCTAATGTTTTTACCTCCGTTTATCTCCAGTGCCCCTTGCAGCTAGCTAAACGACTGGCCGCAAATGCGAGCTCCGCAGCGAATGTGGCGTTATTGCTTCTGTTTTATTGTAGCAGAAATATTTGGCGTGCGAAACTGAATGACGCGGTCTTCAATTTTTGTCTTTAACTTAAACCTTTCTCCTTCTGGTTTGTGTAAGTCTTAGTTATATTTCAAATTGGACGAACGAAGGTGGATTCATTATTACTTTTTTTTTTTTAAATAAATGTATCAAAGCTTTGCGTCATATGAAGCAAACTATTGCT
This sequence comes from Lithobius niger, assembly GCA_023313725.1. NCBI lineage: Eukaryota > Metazoa > Arthropoda > Chilopoda > Lithobiomorpha > Lithobiidae > Lithobius > Lithobius niger. The sequence continues at coordinate 44,633 of JAHWFP010139534.1, forward strand.
CGTGTGAATGAACTGGCTGAACTGAAACTTACTATACGTTTTATTTATTTTTTTTTTAAAGTAGAAAGAAGTCTAGTTAGGGGTGGGAAAACCCGGTGATTAAGAACCGAGAAATTTTGAGAAATTTGCCATCGCCGGACTGAAATAAGGCACAGAACAAAACAGAGTATCTCCCAAAGCCGCTTAAAGAGAATGGCAGTCTCGCACCCTTCCCTAACCATCACTAACTAGTAGGAACGTTTAATGATCCCCACTGCCGGGGTCCCCTTTCCAGTCACCAAACAGGTCAGCTTCTCTGGCAAATCGGTTGCTGCCACCGCTCAGCCACGATGACCGCTTGATTGGGTAATTTTGTTACGATAAGTTTTGTAATGTTCCATTTGCTTAATGGCAAGAGAGCTAGGCCCGTACACTCATCAAGCAAATGAACACACGCCATCTGAGCAAACGTAGCCGACAACATACTGGGATGAGCAGAGCTGGGCTACGACATTTTCCCCAGCAAACTGACCAGTTGCGTAGAGTGATACGTTTACTGTCTCAGCAAGAAGTATTAATGGGTTAATTATACCACTATACACATGACGTTGTAGCCTACCATTCACGAATTATGTTCGTTATAGTTTGGTGTTACCATGGTGTTACTAATCGCACTATCAATCCAGAAGACTGTGCAACAGCGGAAACAACGTAAAAACTGTTGATAATTATTTGACAGACCGAGTGCATACTGTACAAGCCTGCAAGTTGGTCAAGCACTTCCTGTCCCAACGCACTTTTAAGAATGCTCTTTTTTTCATTTGTTTTTACGTAAACTGGCTGACGTAGCACACCTGAGAAAGTTCCAGGAAGATGAAGTTACAGGTAAGGCATGGTCATACGTTCAACTGCATTTTCTCAATCACTGGGAACACTAAAAGGGTTTAGGGAGTGCTAAAGACTCCTCCAGTGGGTCCTGATAGATCCCTAAGAAGCCAACGCAGTTCCACCAATTTCTTACTCTTTTCCACCTTTCTATAGTTCACCTTTCTACAGATTTCTTCAAAAAGCATCTGGTAAACTTGTATAGACCTACTGACCCAAATTACTATACGCTCAGATTAGAACATGTATAAAAACCAACTTTCAAGTCTTACATGCATCTATTCAACATTGTGGTAAAATGTAGTATACAACAATGGCAACTGTGAAATCCAAAAAGATAACCGCACGTCAATAAAAAAAAATATTTAAAAAATGTGCTTCAGGCAATACTACTAGGCCTTAGGATCCAAAAGGCAATGTCGCAGTTAGGGATGGAACAAAGGGTGAAAGGCACCCGGACCCACAAGGCAGAGGGCCCAAAATTCAAGAGTCAGGGGGCCAAAAGGGATATTCACTTTTATTTGGTCTGGGTAGTGGATCTCTTTTGTACCCAAAGATGCTGAGGAGGACCACAATATTTTGCGCTTGTATTCCTCTTTGCAGAAAGCTAGTTGCGACACTGCCAAGATGATTCTTAGCAAAATTCACCTGACGGCCTTCGTGCACAAAAGCAAATGGTTCATCAAAACCACATTACTCACAAAATTAAAACGCATAGGGCCTAACCTATTTTGGTTTAAATTTAAACTTTTTCAGCTGTTGTGTATTTTTTCTTCCCATTTTGTGAATGATATGAGGAATGGAAAATAGTTGTAAACAAAACATAATTAAGGATATTGTTGAAGTCTTTCACAAAAAGGATTTAATAAATGTGTCGTATTTCAGGTTTATCCAAAGAGCAACAACGCAGTATGTTTTTTAAGATCTTTAATCTCGTCTTTAATGCCATACTTGTGAAACTCGTAAAACGAAAATGACACGTTGAACTTTTTGAAGTTAATTTAACTCGCGCCGTGCATCCCAAAACTTCCACTCGAGCGTTCGCAAGACCAGGTGGCCCGTTGGTCTAGGGGTATGATTCTCGCTTTGGGTGCGAGAGGTCCCGGGTTTAAAATCCCGGGGGGGCCCATCCGTTTTTTTTTTTTGTATTTGATACAACGAAAAAACGGGAATGATATTTTTTATACAGAACTTAATTTTTTTATCGCAAAATGTCGCCATCATGATTGCTGCTTCCATTCGTTTTTATTTTTAGTGAGGTCCTGTGCGGAACAGAGTAGATTCTCATCCTGTGCCAATGGTTGATTGTCTGGTGTATTGTTTGTTTGTCCACTGTTAGCCATTCCATGCCTTACCACGGACTGGTATGCACGTGGACCATAGGCGTCGATCCAGGGGGGGGACGAGGGGGACCGTCCCCCCCACGTTTTCAAACTGAGGGGTTCGTCCACTCCACGAAATAGGCTGAAAAGCTGTAAATGAGTATCTATTTATCACGCTTACCACGTCGAGTTTGAAACAAGAAATTGTACTTTCGTTTTCCCCAATTGCATGAATCAGGCCACCAAATATTACGAGTCATTAGTTCCTAATACAAGGGAGTAATGAAGTTAAGAATTTAAGTTGCAAGGCAAGTCACAAATATGACGGATTAACGGGAAATGGAGGATGTAAGCGTATCACTCCGCCGTAGCAAAACAGGTATTTTTAATTCTATAAAAATTTTAATTAAAAATAACACAATTTTATTGTAAAAAAAAATGAACATCACACAAACAATTGAAGCATATAAATGTCATTATTAGTCGCTTTAAAAATCTAAATTTTATTTACTGTCTATTAATTTTGAACAACTTTCTGACTGTGTTTGCGTAACCCTATTCGGTATGTAGTGCTTGTGAGGCTTTTTTTCCGCTTCTGCGGATGTAGTGAAAACGTAATTTAGTGCGAAACTAATCAAAACAGGAAGAGCACAGAGCTAAACGAAAGATAAAGGAGTGTCCGATTTCAAATTACTTTGTTTGATTGTCATCGAAACGCCAACTGAAGTCGCCTGGTGGTTAGTTTGTTCTCGCTATGATTATAGCCGAAACGTCAGATAAATTTGTACAAAACAAAACTTGTTAAGCTTTCCTTCCAAGTTTTCGTCAGTTGAAGTCTACACCAATTAACTCCATAAAAACTGAGCTAAGAATCAAAATTGAAGACTACTTAAGTTGCCGGTTTGATTTGCTAGTAGCTCTTTTCTTCTTTTTCAGCAGGGGTGGCGCCACAGGGGGGGGGGGGGGGGGGGGCCCCCCCCCCCCCGGGGAACCCCCCCCCCCCCCCCCCGGTCGGGAAGTAACCAAGATTGTCGTCGGGGAACAACCGGCAGACGAAATCTACTACATGACGACATAAAATCCGTAAAAATTTCGGGGAAAAAAGTCAAAATATAGTTGCCGTTTTGTATGCGAGTAGTCCTACTGTTGCAACCTCATCACCTCCATAATATTTAAAAGTTGTCTTAGTTAATGCAGATAAGTTAACTAAATAGGTATAAAGCTAAACTTGTTAAGGATTCTAGCTTGAATTCATGATACAAATGAACTGAGAGAAAATCGTGTACAGTAAGTTGCTAAACTGAAAATTGATTTGCTGCCTTAGACCGTCAACGCCATGATTTATCAGACATCTTAGTTATGAGACACGTTTGCGATGCCAACGCCTTACCAGTTATCGCTAAAAGAAGGCCCAAATTTAAAACCCCAACGCACAACGCTAAGGTTGTGAGGGGTCAAACACACCCCAAACAAACGGAGCAATAGCAGCCCAGTTGTCAAGAGTCCCAGTTTCCTAACCAAGAGGACGCAAACTCAACTTCAGCATCTAGCCAATACAGAACTAAAAAAATTTCACTGTGTTCACAAATGGCCGTATACCTTTGAGGTCCGACTGTGTGTTCTTGCTATAGTTAGTTATAGCCGAAACGTCAGCTAAATTTGTACAGAAAAAGCTTTCCTTCCAAGTTTTCGTCAGTTGAAATCTGATAACAATTAATTCCATAAAAAGCGATCAAAGAATTAAAATTAAAGAATAGTTGGCAGTTTAATTTGCTAGTAGCTCTTTTCCTCTTAGCCCATCGCCACCGTGATTTAAAACTAATTCTCAGTTAATTCAGGAACGTCATCTGAATCTTCCTCCATTTGAAAAGTAAGCAACAATACTTTTCAAACCTAAATTATAAGTGTTTGTTAACGTTAAATTATTTTTTTTTAATTTAAATTCACCAGGAATTTAATTTGTAAATAAAATATATAAAAAAAAACAGAATTTTGGTCACAATTATTTTAGGTTTTTAAGACCTCTCATGATAAAGAATATTTACGAAAAACATCCAAAATTTGCTTAACAATGTGGTGCAAACGTGTCTCGGGAAGCCGAAAATAGGCCCTCAAATAACGTAAAATGCGTCGGCTTTCGGGGCTCTGCCCCGGACTCCGCTGGAGGAGCTTACAGCGCTCCCCCCAGACCCCCAAGCTGGTTTCGCCGGACCCCTGCTAAACTGGATCATACTTCAATAAAAAAAATTTATTTGCCGCCCCCCACTCCTCCCACGTCGGAGAATCATCCCCCCCCCCTACTTGGCGTTGGCTGGCGCTACTAATGTTTTTTAGTTCTCAGTTATTTCAGTTAATTCTCAGTGAATACGGGAACGTCAGCTAAATCTTCCACCATTTGAAAAGTAAGCAAATATTTTTCAAACCTAAATTTTCAGTGATAGCTAGCGTTAATTTAATAATATTAAAAAAAAAATAATTAATAATATTTAAAAAAAAATTAATTCATCAGGGAATTTAATTTGTAAATAAAATGTAAAAAAAAAAACGGAATTTTGATAACAATTAGGTTTTTACGACCTCTCATGCTAAAGACTTTTTACGAAAAGCATCCGAAATTTACCAAACAATGCGTTGCAAACATGTCTCGGAAAGCCGAAAATAGGTTCTCAAATAGCGTAAAATGCTTCAGCTTCTGGGGCTCTGCCCGGAACCCCGCTGGGGGAGCTTTCAGCGCTCCCCCTGACCCTCTAGCTGGATTCGCCGGGCTTCTGCTAAAGTAGCACATATTTTAACAGTAAATTTTCATTTTCTTCCTCCCCCCCCTCCCCCCACAGGAGTTGGTTGGC
>JAHWFP010139534.1:49764-62846 GCA_023313725.1 Lithobius niger
ACGGGTACTCATCAGGGACCTTTTTTAAAAGTACCATGTGTACAAAGATCAGATGCGAGAATCGATCTTGTATTCTTTTGGCTGGGAGACCAAGCTCGGCTGGGATTTGCTCACTGTGCTTTGGTTACCACGGATTGGATACTACAAATTACTTGCTTTTCGCGTCTTTTACTTTTACGAGGTACGTCCTGGTAACCCAGAGTTTAATGGTGAAACAGATAGACAAATTCGCCCAAATCCCCAACCTTAAGATTTCTTTATTTACGAAATTTTTGTTTAAAGACCGTTCAAGTAACAAATGAAGAATACAGTGGAGTCAAAACTGTGAACTGCTAAGGCTGACAAGTGAGCAGTAATAATAATGTTCACAATGTTGGCTTCATTTTCTTAATTATTACTAATATTTAGGTCCCTAATGCTAATTTCGTTTCCTTCACCATTCAAGTGTTTTTTCCCCAATTGAGGATAAGAGGAAATTAGCACAGGATATTAATTAAAGAATTGAACTTACAGATGCAGCATCTTGTTCCGGCGTTCTTAAGGGTAGGCTCCTTCCAAATCTGAAACCAAATGACAGAATGTGATGAACAAACATCAATCGGTGAAAACAACATCATCTTACGGCTGACAGTAAGCTTTCCATTTACATCTGTAATTATTATACATAGTACATGTTCTCTTATGATACACGGAAAATTGCAAGGTTTCGAATTTACCTAGACACACTAGAGTCGGTACTAGAGTGTGTAGTGTTAAGCTGATGGGATTACAATACACAACGTAGATCATAGGGTTCTTATTATCAGATGCTAAATTGTTCCACGGTACATCATTGATGTAATGGCGGTTCCTGACTGATTCTTAATCCGGTACGTGACAATTGAGTGTTTGTGCTTTTTGTACGCAGTATGTGCGTGTTTGGGATGCAGTTTTGTGTGCGACAGCAGCTATCAGTACTCAGTGGGGGCTTTTGGAGACTATGGCTCCTGCTTGAGAGTGCTAATGAGCTTGAGTGTTTTGCTTGGTTTACAGAGTCAGTGTTGTAGTTTCTGTTCGATGTTGGTTTTGTGGTATTGAATGTAATGTTGTATTGTAGTGTGATTTACAGGGCGTACGGCTTCGGCCCATGGCTCTGCATTAAACTCACCCGGCTCAATAGCACACTGTATTTTAAAATTATATCTTAGATTTGCTGATTTCACCATGTTGGAGAGAAAGGGTTTCTCACTTTGCTTCCAACGTGTCATTAAAGCAACATTTTGTAATATAAATATAAAAGCAAAAATAATAGCAAGCAGCTTAAATGTTAACAATCGTGCATTAAATCTAATAAGTTATGTGACGCACGCCACAGAAACGAGAACATGGCAGTTGACAACGATGATGACCAACAGAAACACAGTATAGGATTTACGTGAGGCGCAGTCCGCAAAAAAAGCTTTTCATTTAGATCTGGTATTTGTGAGAATGTCTTTCTATCTGTATTTATTATACTTTTCAGTTCATTGCCGGATTAATAAAAAATTCTCCACGTGTATTCTACGCCGTGTTTATGGATTTCATTCAAAAATCAGTAAAATGGGCAAGGTATTTTGGGACCCCGAGCATAGCTGGCAAGCACAGCCCAGTGGTTAGCGTCGTCTCCAAACCAACTGAGTACCGGTTCGAATCCCACAACTGACAGAGTTATGGTAGGATGTCATAGTTACCGTTAAAGGGTTAATGAACAACTAAAAGACTTGACACATAAGATGACGTCATCACGATTCACGTCTATCAGTGAATGGTTGAAGACCATTTTTGTACAATTTCAAGCCATGAACTAACCGTATGAATGTTTAGGGCTGTTTTGTTTTCTTATTTTCTGTAAGACACACATTTTATAAACCAACATTTTAAATGTTAAATTTAAAACTTGATCGTAGTTTTAATAGTTTCCATTACAAGCGTATTATGCCGAATAAAGATAAAAGGAAGATGCTTATCAAGATCCGCGTTTTGTTTTCTTTTTTTCTGTAAGACACACATATTCACTGTGAAGACGATGTGTACTGACAGTACACATGAATGTGCACTTTCTCAGCCTCCACACGAACTGTGTACTGAGAGTACACAATTTGTGCACTGGTAGTACACAAGCTGTGTCGAGAATGTGTACTCTCGGTGCACAGACTGTGTAGCACTCGTGCGTGTGGAGGCTGAGAAGGTGCACATTCATGTGCACTGTCAGTACACATCGTCTTCAGAATGTATAAACCGGCGATTTAACGCTAAATTTAAAACTTGTTCGTTGTTTTCATTGTTTCCATTACAAGCGTTTTATGCCAACTAAAGATAAAAGGAAGATACTTATCAAGGACCGCGATAGCAGTCCTTTCGTAAGCCTCAGCATAAACTTTCATGTTAAACGTCAAATTTTGAAATCCTATAGTTAGCCCCATAATTGACGTAGACCAACGAAATTCGGTATTTCAGTTTTTATACTTAAATCGTAGAAATTTTCAACGCTATTTTAATGTGACTTCAATATTCTTGTTGTTGTTCTTCATCTTATTGGGGACATTTTGCTTTCACCTAGGTTTCGAACCAGTGTACCGTTTTTCAACTTCTGTAGCTTAAAACGTAGGTATTAACAAAGACCAGGGGCCCTAGTCTCGACTTGATCGTTTTCAAATCGCATGCGGTTTTATCAAAAGTCACGTGTGATAGAATGGGCGAGCCATGATTTTGGCGCTCTTTTTGGTAAAACCGCATGCGATTTGAAAAGCGCAACTCGAGACTAGGGCCCCAGGATCTTCTAAACGTTATTTTATTGTGGCTGATTTACCCCAAAAGAGCATTCATCTCAATTCATCTCATACCGCGATTATATCATTTAAAATAAAAATTCTAGTTATTTAATTTACCTGAAATATCTGAACAAAAAAAATAATAGATATTAGTTTTAAAAAAATTTAAGCGTATAAAATACGGGGTAAGCCACAAAAAAAAAAAAGAACTTAATGCTCTAAAGGAACAGATAGAAAAAAATATATGTAAGCCATCAGTACAGCACTAATACGTGTAAAAGAGTCTTCAGCTTTTTAAGCCTTAAAAAACTCAATGCTTTAAAGGAATACATACAAGAAAACGACATGTAAGCCATCAGCGTCGCACTAATACATGCAGAAGTTCCAGATTGTTTTTTTTTTTGGGGGGGGGGGGCAGGCTGGAGAATTTTTTACACGTATTTATTTTTGACCCTGATGGCATTAATGACATTAACGATTTTGTAGAGGATTGTTTTGGCTTTTTTTCCCTCACTTCTATAAAAAATTAGTATTAAACAAACGCTAAAGTGTATAAAATACAGACGTAAGCCTTAAAAAAGCTTAATGCTCTGAAGGAGCCGTTTTTTCTTGTATCTGTTCCTTCAGAGCATTAAACTTTTTTTAAGGCTTACATCTGTATTTTATACACTTAAGCGTTTGTTTAATACTAATTTTTATAGAAGTGAGAAAAAAGACGCCAAAACAATCCTCTACAAAGTCGTTAGGGCTCGTTTATGCTACGAGACCTTCTCGCTCGCCAAAAGCTATTTGCTAGGCAACCGTTATTTATTTACGATTAGTTTCCTGTTTCTATTAAATGATTGCGGTAGTAGACAACAAATTAAATGTATTATAAATAACAACACGGATAAAAAAAAAGTGCAACAGTCATTTTAAACATTGCTACAACATTGTTGCCATTTCACGCTATTTCCAAAATTTGCTATTCTCGCTGAAAAAACAGCTTCTAGCAGTGATCAAACGACGGTAGAATAAATAGCTACTCTCAGCGAGAATTCAAAATCCAACATGGCGTCCATTTCGTAGTTAGCGATTCGAAGACAAACCTTCGAATGCCGGCATTCAGTAATCTGTCCGTCGTCGTGGTGTACTGCAGTAAAAATTGTTTTCTAGTTGTCATAAATCGATGCTGTCATGTTGCAAGCATCGTACGTCGTGTCGCGAGGCACGAGGAGAAAATTTGCGTCCGCGTTGTTGCCATGGTTACTACGTATGGACAACTTGAAATCCGCATTCTCCGACAAAGGCGAGAAGCAGCAAGCAGATTTAGTATTGATCAAGTAAAAGCTAGTAAGCGAGAAAATTGTCTTGGCGTAAACGCGCCCTTAATGTCGTTTTTGATACAGATGAGCAAGTTTATTCATTTAATCTTTGAGTTCTTTATTGGTGATATTCATCTGGTGAACGTTATCCAGTACACAACTTGGTGATCCATTTACCACTTGTGATTTTAGTTATATAGATCAATCACACGACCTGGAAGTACTTCTTTAAGTCCTTGAGATCACAGGGTCCGTCCACGCTTCTCTAAAATCCAGACCAACACCATCTGGTTGCATTTAAGAGTACTAGCCAACGTAGAAAAAATATATATATAAGCCGATGCATGGTTTCATGCTTCTACGTTCAGCAAACAGAAAATAATATTGCCCAAAGTCGCTTTGCGGTGGATGCTTAATTTCCGTTTACGTCGAGTTGTATGTTCCGCTTTTGTAATGTTCTGTATCACAAATGTTCCACAGAAATTGCCACTTCAGTGCGCTAATCTAAAATTAGTAATCATCTAATTAGTTCCCAAGAGTAAGCTTAAGAGCTGTGATGGAAGTCCCTACTGCTAATTACCTGATGGTAGCAATCACTTTGTTTGTAAACACTTGCCTAAACAAACTGGCAAGCTCACCGTGGTCGCCGCAGCTCACCCATGTAGTTCGTAAACGCATGGTGAATTTTGGGATCCCCTAGCTTGGCGACACCAGTGAAGCATCAGACTCACCGACTCCAGGAGGAGGTTTTTCCTCTGAATCCACCAAGTAAAGAAGTTGATTTTCTCTAGGATTATTTAGGCACACATAATCCAGCGAAACCAAAAACTGGCATAAGAGAAGCCGGCAATTTCCAGAAAGAGTTGGCCTCTGTAGGTAGCGATATCATTCAACCAGGGAAAGGCCTCCAAGGTTAATCCTATTAGCCAAGTTAATCGCATTTACTAATAGTTCGAAAGTTAAATCAAAACTAGAGCTACTAGCGGTAGCAATCTTTAAGTTTTCATTTAACGTCCAAAGTATTATTCGGTGCGAGAATTAACCTTGGCGGTCTTTCCGTGGTTGAATTATATCACTTCCTTCAAAGGCCGTCCTTTTTTGGAAACTTGCCGACCGCTCTTATAGCAGTTTTGGTTTTTGGTAAATATCACAGCTTTCACAGGGCTGGGACGTACAAAAGGTCACACCGTCTTATCTTCATCTCTACCTTTTCTTTCCTGGAGGAATTTTATGTCTTGTCCATTGATAATTTTCACAGCTGCCATTGCCCAATTAGCCGTTATATCAGCCAAATTGACATAGTTTGGTTTATTTTATGTCCATGCTTCACATGCTGAAATTCTCCAATCCCATTTTTGCGCACAATAGCAGTAGCAAACGCTGATTTTCGTTCGCTTCTTTCGCTCAATCAGCGCGTGGAAGTACCTACTGGTGATTACCTAGTGGCAGTAATCACCTTGTTTGTGGACACTTTATTAAACAGACCGGAAATCTCACCGTGGTCACCACAGGTCACCAAAGTTGTTCCTAAACGCACGGTGAATTTTGAAAATGTCACTTTGCCTTTTGAAAATTCATTTTAAAGTTAAAAATTCACCTTTTTCACGCTTATTTTTACGGTGAATTTTGAGATCCCCTAACTTGACGTCACTGGTGACAGCAGCAGACTAATCGAATCACCCAATCCAGAGCGTTGTTCTTCTGCTGAATTCCCAATTTACACAGCGGACCCGCAATTGTTCTTCGCTGTATACGATTATTGACGTAAAATTAATTAACAAATAGTCAGGATTGTTATCACACAGAGTCTCCACAAAGCTAAAAGAGGGTTTAGTCACACGACCGTAAGTAATAAACGTATTTATCGACCGGTATTTAGCTTTAACTGCTTAGTAACGCCTTTGACAATTCAACTGTAACGGTGAGCAAGACGATGGTGAGCATACGTTCTTAAAACTCTTCTTTCGTGACATTGGACGCCATTTTTGCGCATCGACGCATTAACCAAATCTGTTCCAAAACCATTGATGCATATCGTAATTTTCGGTGGAAGCGATGGGTTTTGGTATAACCGGCTGTTGGCCTGCTAGTTGAATTTAGGAATATAGTCTGTGCTTACCTAGATAAACTTCCATTGTTGGTAAAAACGGAATCCGTAAGCATGGATGGGTGGACTGTTCTAGCTTAGTTGCTATGTATTGGTACAGCTGTGGGTGCGGTGTAGTACGGTTAGCGTAAATAAGGCTTAGGATTAGGAATAAGTAGAATAATGATGAGCGTGTAGCTTGCAGGCTGTTTGGCTCAATCAAATTTGATTAAATCAAATCAGTCCGCAAGTAGCATTATCCGGGCCAACTTTGATTATTTAGGAATTTTTGAAGTAACGGCAGAGATTAACGAAGAGAAATACCGGAGGAGCCGGGTTCGTTTCCCGGCTACATGATGATACTGGATCTTTTTTATTTCATCTAGATAGCCGCACACTGGCTTTCATTGCAGTTTCGGGATAATACGATGGGAGCTTGTTTACTTTACAAACGTTAAATATTGCAAATTACCGTAAAAACATGCCGTCTTCAGCATAGTTTCGTTTAACACGAACAGCTGCGTGATAATACCACCATTTAAGCTAAAAATCGTAAGATTACCGCGGCTGGTAAGAGGACAAACTTTGATCGGCGTGTCGTGAGGAAATTTTTCCTGAGGGTTTCCTTCAGAATAAAGCACCATCTGTCTTTATTTTTTTTTATTTAAAAGAAAGTCGAACCACTCAAACGTTCATGACCCGTTTACGCAACATGCTATTCAATAGAACCACGACGAGCTGCTATTCAATCATAGCACAACAGTTACTATAGTATTTTTTTTTTAATTTGGAAAACGTTACGATGACGCGCTGTTGTTTTTTACTGCAAGAAGTATATTAGTGCTGTCAGTCTTGCAGTGAAGCCTACCTCTTTTCCAAGGGGGAGCTTTCACCCACCTCCGTTACAGACCGATAAAATTCGAGCAAAGATAGTTTTTAAGAACCAATTTCGTGCTAGTCCAAACCGGTGGCGTCGCTATTCCACGTTGAAGGGTGCATATTCCGTGCACCAAATTCAACCCCGCACGAAGAACTGAAGATTTTAAACCCATGAAGACATTCTTAACTGCAATGTTTATTTCTTCAGGTAAAAATTAAATCAACATACTTTATTGCCATTCTGAGTGAAAACACATTTATCTCTCCCCCACACAAGATTTCACACACGAACTGATTCACAAGAATGATACTCCGTGTAGAGTACTTAATCCGCATGGAATGATGCACATTCTGTGCACCAAATTTATCCCCACATAAAAAAAAACTGAAGATTTTAAACCCAAGAAGATATTCTTAACTACAATAATTAGTTCTTCTGGTGAAAATTAAATAAACATTATTTATTGCTTGCTATTCGAAGGGAAAACGCATTTATCTCTCCCCCGCACAAGATTTCACACACGAACCGATTCACTGATATGGTTGAGCGCGTTCAGCGCCGCTTTACCAAGAGCCTTAAAGGCTTTGAGAAAATCTCATACGCGAAAAAATTATCCCTTCTTGGCTTCGACTCTCTGGAACTTCGCAGGTTGAAGTTCGATCTCATCTTAACATTCAGGATCCTAAATGGCCATGTGGACATTGATCTGCCGTTCTTCGATGCCAGTCCGGCTCTGTCCACTCAAGGCCACTCACTTAAGCTTGCTTATCCGATATGTCTTACTGAGTCCAGGCGTAGTTTATTTTCTCTTAGAGTCATTCGGGTATGGAACTCCCTACCTGACACACTAGTTACTAGCAAAAACGTGGCTACCTTTCGACAAAACCTTGCATCGGTTGCACTTACCAAATTTCTAAAAAGGCCTGAACATGTCCAACTTTCTATATGAAATTCCCCCTCCAATCTGCTCTCTTCTCCGGGTTGTACTTTTGTTTTTTTCTTCTTAAATTCAAGGATGGGTATTAGTGGGTCTTGACCCCTTCCTTCCCCTAACTAATTTATTTTTGGTCAAATATTTTACTATTACTATTACTGGAATGATAACTGAAGGTACTGCGTGCAAACTGAAGATTCTCAAACCCATGAAGTCATTCTTAACTACATCCATGAAAACATCCTGCAGGTGAAAATTAAAATATGAACATATTTCATTGCTATTCTGAGTGAAAACACATTTAACTCTTCCCTATTTTACTCCATTTACGTCACGCAAATTTTACTGGTTTAGTATTGTTGACGCACGAGATGAAAATGTGTGCCTTCCCTGGAAAGTGCCTAGAGACGGCACTGAATAACAAAACACAAATTCAACGACCGATTTTCAAATCTGAGCAGTGAAAAACGACATTTCTGGTCGTGCATGCGTGAGTTTGTGCGGGTGCGGGTTTGACCATGGACTTGTATACTATCACACTACGTGCTCCATGCTACGTGCTTCCAGCTCCATGGTTTGACTAATTTGCCAATCTGACGTGCCTTCTAAACTATATGCACATTAATTTACCAGATATGTTTTGTGCATTACTTCCAGCTGCTGATGACACTGTTTACTTCTTGGTCTTCCTCAGGCTAGAATTTGATGAGTGTTGTTCCTAAGTCGGTATTTGCTGTCACCTTCAGGTTGTAAGCCGTTCGTCTTTATAATTAATATCTACCATCAGGATTTAGGCGAGACTCTTTTCACTGGCTTATTGTTTTCTAAGTAATAGCGTGTAATTAATTTTGCAATAAACAAATCATTCAAAAGTTGCAAAGCATCTTCGTATCCCAAAGGAAAACAAATCATAATAGCACTGCTGTTTTTTGGGATGGCCCGGATGGCTCCCGATGACTTCCGAGTCCCGATTGGCCGGTCAACAGTTTGTTATTTTTTTTGGGAGGGGGGGGGGCGGGCGGGCGGACTTTTCGACTCGTAATTAGCTGTACACTGCCCTGCCTGTTTCGAGGAACATGGCGTAAACACAAAGTCTAGTCGGTCAAGCAGTTCACACAAAGCTCGCTAGAGGTCATAGCGTCCAAGCAAAATACTGAAATTCTATTGATCGGGAGATTTTAGTCACCCGACAGGTGACACAGCTTGTAATTTTCTTGTTGAAAGCAAGACGTGAATAACGTTGAGGTTTGGCTAATTACTAGCTAATAATAATTAATTTTCCATGTATTGATTAAAGCTGAAATGTTGCAGATAGCTATTTGCCTTTTGCTGGTTTGGGAATTCAAAGTTACCAATAAATGTCAATACTATTTTAAGGACAGAGTTACAACATCTGTTGTTGTTGCTGTTTTGCTTTTTAGGGAGCACGAACCCAAACTGGGGTTGTTATTGCTGTTTGTTTGTGGGGAGCACGAAGCCAAATTGGGGTTGTTGTTGCTGTTTTTTTTCGCTTTATTACGGGAGCTAGACCATAATAATCGGTGATCTGCCCCACTAAAGAAAAGCAACACCAAGTGAACAATCGAAAACTAAAATACATAACCAGTTAACATAAACAGTTAAAATCAACCAAGTGAACTGAGCGACAAGACTCCAAACAAAAGCAAAATGAGGTTGATTGATTGATTGATTTTAATCCAGAGCCGTGGCAAGAAGCTTTACACTCTATACACAAAATGAGGTTGTTTCAATAATACAACAATGAACAACATTTTTCTTACGACAATCAATATAGTCGTGCTTTTTGCTTTTAAGGAAGCACGAACCCAAACTGGGTAATGTGCCCCACTACGATGAGAGGAACAATTTAGCTGAAGAAATCCAAGTGGAAGACTTGAGCACGTAGGACAACAGCACGAATGAAGAATTGTTTCTTTTATCATTGCTAAATAGTACGAGTTCGGTGAACTTTTGCGAACAAAACTAAGGCACACTTAAAGTTACTAATGGGAATCACACTGAAGCCACACAAAAAAAACGTACTGTGAAACTGGATTTTCAGCTTTTTATCTCGCAAATGCTAAGGGGAAAAAAAGGGTCCTATAAATTTGGACCAAACAGATGTGATATTTCCCTTAAAAAAGACTTGTTAAGGATTCCAGACAAGCGGTTTGGCCGTTTGAAGTTGTGATAACAAACACCAATCTCTTTCGCCAAGATAATCCCACCGACTAAGACTTCAAACGTTAAATGAAATACTTTAGAATTGAGCAGCCAACAATTTTCAAATTTTTCATTTAACGTTCGAGCCTCAGTGGAATTAACTTGGCCAAAGAGCTTGGCGTAAATTTCTTAGTGTAAATCAATGTTACACTTAAAATTTCAGCTCACTTAAACAATTCCAGACCACCACTCACCTCAATCAAAGTTGTTACCATTACCAGTATATGATGAGATGTTATGTACAGAATGCAGACGTACATTTTTTTATATTTGTTGTCTTTACAGAGTAAATTTGTTGTATTTGTAGTGCTATTTGGAGAACTGTTGCAACCAGAAATGTGTGAGCCCACGACGAAAGGCTTGGAAATAGTTGCCAACATCCGTAATCGTCCTACACTGACAAAAGATGACAAGCCCCAGAAGCGTAGCTCATTTTCAAACTATAGTTGTTGCACTGGAACCAAGGAAATTTGTCCTATAATTGCGAGCTGTAATCCAGCATACGTTAGAACAGGGACTTAAAACAATCCAATAAAAGAAACGTGTCTGTTTTATATATATACTGCGCGTGAATTGGGACGGCTGTCACCCATCGAAAGATGAGTACAAGAAGTGGTCTATATGTGACAGGAAAAATGTTTTTTTTTTAAATACCCTAATCTCTCCAAACAAAACTTGTTAAGGTTCCACGCCAAGCTCTTCGGCCGTTCGAAGTCGTGATATCAAGTTAATTCCAAGTTGGCCAAGTTAATTCCACTGAGGTTCGAAGGTTAAATGAAAAATTTGAAAATTATTTGCTGCTCAATGCTAAAGTATTTCATTTAACGTTTCAAGTCTTAGTCGGTGGAATTATCTTGGAGAAAGAGATTGGTGTTTGATATCACGACTTCAAACGGCCGAAGAGCTTGGCGTAGAACCTTAACAAGTTTTCTTTGGAGAGATTAGGCTATTTCAAAAAAATAACTTTTTTTTCCAGTTTTGCAAAGTCCTTATCCCAATGTTGAGAAAACTGTACGCAAAACTGTTGAGAAAACATTTCACGCTGCTTTACACTCACCTGGGACGCGATAGTGTGGAGTATCGTCTATCCAGGTGTAGTAAATGTAACAGTTTGAGCGCGTGACCATGTTTGTCCATTTCCGGGTCCTTGCGAGGCCTGTCTAAGCCAGAACGAACGCTGAGTTGGTGGTCAGTGGCGATAGGGATACTAAAGGGAAGGGGAGGAATGGGGGTTATAGCGATAGAAAGAGAGAGGCAAGCCAAGCAAACGAAGCAAAAAAATAATATTAATAAAAAATAAAAATGTAACAACATTGTTAAATCCTTAACTACCTAAAAATTGCTCATTGTGGCTGTCATTACTAGGACTTTTACCCCAAAATCAAAATAAAGTACAATTTAGGCCGCCCGCGCACTGAGCGACTTGGCCGCGCGGCCAGGTCGCTGCAGTCAATACGAATGCTTGCCGTTTATGTAAAACCACGCACTAATCATTTTCATTGGCTGCAGCAACCTGGCCGCGCGGCCAAGTCGCTCAGTGCGCAGGCGGCCTTAATAAGGAGTGTTATTTATTTACTTAAGTCATGATTATAATCCATATAAAATGTGGCCTAAATCGCCAACGAAATTCAAAGTGACTCGCGATTCACATTCTGAATTACATTCTGATTACAATTGCGAAACTAACAAATAACAAGTTATTTGCTAACAATCTTCTGATTTGTTTTCGTAGATAGGTTCACTAGTTTTAATTAGGGATACTGACGAAATGATCTGGTCTTAAGCGAAAACGGACGATATTATGTGATGGAAATGAAACATATTTCATTGACAGCGACTTAAGCTAGACAGTAATAAAAGTTCAAATATTGTGCCTGTCATTAAAAAAATATTCTGGTTAACGACCCTTTCCACTGTTAGGTTACCTCGGGACGGCGAGGGACAATTTTGCTAAGAAATTTTTATGAACTTTTACGTGCCGCAGTTGACAATGGGCACGAGCGCTTTAACAGGGTCCTTCGCTTGAAACGCTCAGGGGTGGTATGAGCCAGAATTGAACCGGGGATTTTCAGCACATGAAGCAGCCGTGCCAACCATCCAAGCCTGTTATAAATCGTGAACATTAAACTATAACCGAATGTGTCAGCAGGAGCTTATGAATGCATGCATACACGTCCGACGTGGTAGTGTCCATGCTGTAATTATCACTTCATGTTCCATCCCTTGTCTCAAAGTCGTCTGGGAAAGAAGTTGTGGCTTGAGTTTCCTGGTCCAGGTCAGTTGATTCACCATCTCCAAAATCTTATCTAACCAAAGGAACGTTCAAAGACGTTAACTTTCGGCATGTGCGTGAACTGGCGTTGAACTGTTTACGCAACGAAAACTTCTCGCTCGCCGAACGCTATTGCTAGTCAACCGTTATTTATTTACCATCAGTTTCCCAATTTCTACTAAATGAACACGGTTACAGATAACAAATTAATTGTATTATAAATAACAACACGGATAAAGAACAAAGAGCATTAGTAATTTCAAACATTGCTATAACAACATTGTCATTTCACGCTACTTCCAAAATTTGCTATTCTCGCACAAAGAACAGTTTGTAGCAGTGATCAGACGACGGTAGAATAAATAGCTATTCGCAGCGAGATTTCAAAATCCAACATGGCCTCCATTTCAGGGTTATCGAATTGAAGATAAATCATCGAATGCCGGCATTCAGAAATCGATCCGTCGTCTTGTACTGCAGCAAAAATGGTTTTCTTGTTGTCATAAATCGACGCTGTCATGTTGCACGCGTATAGACAACTCGAATGCCGCAATCTCTGGTAAAGCAAGAAGCAGCCAGCAGATTTAGTATTAA
>JAHWFP010139535.1:0-20425 GCA_023313725.1 Lithobius niger
TGAGCTGGCCTTGAGAAAATTCTACACCAGCTGGATGAATTCCCAAATGGGGCTCTGGTTGGGTCATTGTTAATATGGACCGTTTTGATGTTCGCTTGGGTCGGTACATACCTCATACTGGTAGGTGCGATGTGACTGTACTTGATAAATCCTTAGTACTGGTAATGTATTGGTAATGTAAAATGCACGGATCATAGCTATTTTTTTGTATTCTGTATTAGCTGGTTTGCATCCTGCTGTTGATCATGTTAACACAGTAAGTCATTATACTCCTTAATTATAGTCATTAATTACTTTGCCACTTCCTTCCTTTCAACAAGACCCCCAGCTCGTATTCAATCTACTGTTTGCACTGTTCATATCTCAAAACAAGACATTGCTGAATCTTTCCGTAAAATTAAGGACAATACCTCTTCTGGATCAGATGAGCCTGATGCATTTTTCTGAAAAACTCTGCTGACTCTTTATCTGAACCTTTTTTCAGATCCTTTTTATTTCTGTTAACACATGCAAGTCTACAGTCTTGTCGATAGGGTATCCCCTGCGACATTATTTTCTTAGATTTCAGCAACACCTTTGACTCTATCGATCATGGCATCCTCATCAGTAAGCTGCTGTCCTTTGGGTTTAGGAACTCAACTGTTTCCTGAATCCAGTCATACTTGTCTTCTAGGAAACAACGTATACAACTAAGAGGAGCTTTTGCACCTTGGCTCTCTGTCACCTCTGGAGTTTCCCAGGGGACAGTGCTCGGGTCACTCTCTTTAATATTTTCATGTCTGACCTTTCTGCCAAACTCCAAGTTTGGGCTAAACTTAACCAACTTTCTTTAAATCCTTGGAAGTGCAAAGTTCTCCACTTTGGCTATAACAATAGCCACAACAAATATTATCTCTCTGGCCAGCAGCTAGAACAAGTTGCTATCTCCGAGATCTTGGTGTAGTCATTGAAGATAAATTTAAATCTAGCCCAAAACCAAACTTGTTAAGGATTCCTTTGGGGTAGTGCAACGACAGTTTCCACAGCTTCCTCCTGCTCCTTAAGCTATGGTCCTAGTGGGCTTCTTTACCTTGATGCTATGGCTCCATGCTATGTATTCTGTATACTCGATATCTTTATTAATGTATTCCAGTAATGCTATGTACTTTGATTTATGGTCCAGTCCCTGGAGGTCAGTGGTCTGGATGGCTCTGGCCTTGCCTGTCCCTAGGGGTAGCTCTAGCAGAGATGGCTCATGGGATTCCAGGATATAGTACAGGATGTACCTTGCACTACCAGTGGCAGGTACTGGCGGCAGCTCAAGGTACTTAAGGCCTTGCAGCCCCTTGCAGCCTCATTCTGGGAGCTAGTCCCTAACCAGCTAAGAACTCTTCCTGAAGTGTGCCACTCTGCTAGTAGCCCTGATCAGAGCATCCTTGAACCATTGGACAACATCTCCTGAGGACAGACCGCGTGGCCCTGGAATAAACCTTGAATTTACCTTCTGGCTTTCTTCCTTGTACTGGGCATAGCGGGGTTGCACAAGTGATGCATCGGCCGTCCATTTTTCATCTAGAACAGGACCCATTTTCACCAAGAAGCCTTTTGGAATGCCGGCAGCCATCTTGGGTGTTCTATTTTCACCTGGGACTCCAGCCTTCAGTGAGTAATCAAGAGACAACCTGAGTAGTTGTGAGTATTCTGAACTGTGTTTGAGATAGCAATAACTTTTATATTGCAGTGAAGATTAGTTTGGATCAGTCAGTGCTGTTTATTTTATTGGAAGATTTTGTGTAGGCCTATGTAGGCTAGTGCCTTTTGACTTTTACCTTTGCTGAGACTCTATCCTGATTACTTTTGATTTGTGTAGGCTACTGAATTTTAGCCCTGAAGTGACTTTCCATAGCCTGTAGGCCTAAGCTTTCAAGATTGTGAGATTTTATGCCAAGGTCTACTAGATCTAAGCCAGATTTAGACCCTGACTCTTGGGATTTAAGTTGGGACCCAAATAAAATAAGGAAAAGGACTAGAAGGGAACAAGCAGCTAGAATGACTACCCCTATTATTCCACAAGTTGTGCAATCACCATTAGGGGTTACTCCATCAAGATTAGCAGCTCAGTTTCCTCCAGCTAGCCCTAATGTTCAAGTGACACCTAATTTGAGTCTAGGTTCTACATCAGCAAGCCTAAATGTTAGTGTGTCAAGCCCTACATTGACCTTACCAAATGTTGGACAATTATTTTCACCAGTTGCTGGTTATACTAGTGTTACAGGAGGTGTTCCATTTGTACCAGGCGTGCCTTCAAATGTGAATTTGCCTTTTCCACCTCCTTTTCCTCCTGCTTGTGTAGCTTCAGTGACAACTACTGCTAATTTGCAGCAGCAGCAGCTAATTCCAGTAACCCTAACATGGACTGACCCTTCTGGACAAGTTCAGACATGTTCTATTCTACCAAATGACCCAGTGTTCCAAATGCTTGGCAAGCCTTCAGTGACTGTGTCTTCAATGCCACATTATTCTGTACCCTTGCCTGGACCAAGCCAAGTGTCAACTCAAATGCCTACTTATATGCCAAACTCTCTTAACCAACCTTTTACAGCTAGTAATTCTGCTGACACTGGCATCTTGGATTTGAGTGCTAAACTGGATTCAGTAGTTAATTTTTTATGGGGAGGTGCAAATTCTGCATCATGATGTCATCAGGGCAAAGTGGCAGATCTGAACAGGAAGAATTTAAGTTTTGCACCTAAGCCACCATTAACTTCAACAACTAATGTTTTCAGTTCACCTGTTATGACACCTAGCAGTAATCTAGTTGGTAGTAGTTCAAATGTTGTTAGCTGTTCATCACAGAATAATTACCAAAGAGCTGTTGAAATGTCAATACCTTTGCCGAAAATGGAAGGTTTGAAAATTGGAGAATTTAATGGGTTGAATGACAAAATTTTCCCCTCAGCTTTTATTATGAAATTGGAAAGAATTTTAAAGGTTAGAAAGGTGGATGAGAAATTATTTATCCACCAAACTGTTCCATCATGGTTAACAGGGGATGCTGTTGACTGGTTTTTGGCAAATGAACCGTTTTCTAGTTGGGAGAATTTTAAAACCTTGTTTTTGGCTAAGTTTGAAGTACAGTCACATGGGTATAACCTAATTGCTAACGTTAGAACTATGAGAATGCAAGAAAATGAAAGTTTCATTAAGCATTTTAATAAATGCACAGATATTTTACAAAACACAGGTGCTAGAATCAGTGATTTTGATCAAACTGAGGCTATTTTAGAAACTCTAAATTCGACTTTTCACATGCCTATGATGTCAAGAAAATTCACTTCTTTGAAAGATTTTAAAATGCAAGGTCTTTTCTTGGAAAATATGATTCAAAGTAGACAGGCTAATCCAATCCAAACTGGAGTTTCAAATGTTGGTAACACTAGAAATGGTAGAAATCGTGGTAGAGGTAATGGGTGTAGTGTCTGTAGTGTTGTACACTCTACCTATAAGTAGAGGGCGCCTCAATCGCTCTTTTCTGTATTGACACTATTATCATGTGACATTAGTCACATGATAAACTCAATAAAAGCGCTGAACACCTTGGCTTCAGGACCACTTGTAAGACGTTAAATCCAGTGTGGACTTCCGTTAGTATACTATGATATAGTATAGTTAAACTTAAGTAATGTAGGTGAATATGTTACAATGGTGACGGGAGGGATTTAGGTTTTAATTAATTTAAAAGTCCTTAAATAATAAGTATAGGCACCAAGTTTTCAACTGCCTTTTTCTGGGAGCGGTGGAGGAGAGTGTTCACAGCCTGATGTCTACAGCTACCTTGCCATTCGCCAGGAACCACAAAGAGTTTGTGGATACAGAAAGGAGTTCAGCCTCTTCAATGTATAAGGTACTGTCACTAGTTGGTCTGGAAGTTTCCTGGGTGTTCAGGATAGGCCAGGCCATAGTTGGAAACTTTAAATTGATCTACGCTATGGCGCGCTTAAGCCCTTCGATTTAAAGTTCGTTGTTGCAGTTTAGTTCTGCTGAAAGGGGCGGGCGGCCAGCATTAGAGAGTGTTAAATTTGTAAATTTCAGTTGTGTGAGTTAAATTTTTTTTTGTTGCTAGAATTTTCTTGTATAAACAAGATAGTGTGTTTAATTACTAATGGTTGATAACTAAGTAATTTGAATAATGAAGTTATTAAAAGATTTAGAAACTGGTACTATTTAAAAGGTGTAAAAAGGCTAGTATGGCTAATTAAAGGATTTAAAAGTATAGCAAGTCTAAAAGATTTAAAGCTTTATTGTGTTAAACAAGCTAATTAAAAGATTTAAATAGTGGGACTATATATAAAAGATTTTAATACTAAGCTGTTTGTTATTTAACCCTGGTGTGACTTTTGGGTATAAATGTATTAAAAGATTTAGAATTAGGCTACCTTAAAAGATTTAAGTCAGTAATGTGCTGCCTAAAAGATTTAATAGGCCTGATGCATCTAAAAGATTTAATGTGAAATGCTGGTGTTTACTGGTGTTTTGTTTTGCATATCTTGAAAGATTTTGAACTAGGATATCTTAAAAGATTTAAGTTAGTAATGTGCTGCTTAAAAGATTTAATAGGCCTATTGCATCAAAAAGATTCAATGTTGTAAAACTGGGTGTAAAGCATAAAATATTGAGAATACTGGGTGACCTTAAAAGATTTAATTCAGTTCTGAAACTGTTAAAAGATTTAATAAGCCTTGTGTATTGCTTAAAGATTTAAAAGCTGCAAACCCGTGGAGTAAAGCTGTAATGCTAATTGTGCTGTGAAAAACTTCGTTATAATGCACCTATAAGTTAGGAAGATTTTACGAAGTGTTATCTTGACTTTAGGTTTGTAACAGCCATGTGCTATTAGCCGTAACGTTGATAAACTGTAAATATCAGCGTTTGGGTTTTTAGAATTAGTAATCGTTGCTTTGCAATGTGTAATTCACCAAAGTCGTAAGGGGTTTTGGTTAAGTTGGACTGGCTTGGGCCATAAGGGGTCACGAGCTAACAACTTAATTGTTGTTTATAAGACTTAATGTTTAGTTTCAGTCCAATTTGCTGGAACTCGTAATGTGCTTTAGCTAATGTAACCGAAGGTTTAAGTATTGTGTTACTCTTATTCAAGAAGTTTAAATTAACTGTCCAACTGAGTAGATAGTAATTAGTACATTTTGCTTAATTATGGAAAGTGAGAAGGTTGTATGGTATTGGGAGTTGTAGTTAAAATCGTTGAGTTTTGCTTGGAGAAAGGAACAGTATTCCATTTTCCTGAGTATACTGAAACAATGTAGGAGACTCACGTTTGAGCTGCAGTCAACTTATAATTGTATTCTAGAAGCTTAAACTAACACTTTACTACGCTTTACAAGAGTGTAATAATAATTTGTTAAATTGGGTGTGGTTGTGTGTAGCGAGACCATTTCGTTCTGAAGGTTAAGTTAGCGGTTAGTGTAAGCCAGATTTGCACTGCTTTTAAAGTAGTGCCTGGTCGAGGTATTTATGCCTCTTATGCGTAATAATAAAACCTTTTGTGTTTTTAGCATTTTTCGTTGAAAAATACTGCTTGGACTTAAACTAGATCCTATCGCATCTAATTACGGAAGCGTGAAGCGCTATACGTATTACTGTAAATTATTTTGAAAAGCAATTTACCACAAACGCTATTTTGAAAAAATTTAAAATGTTTATCATTGAATTACTAACGAAATTGTTTACACGAAAAGGTATTTCTAAAAAACCGTAAGATAACAGTTATTAGTACAATTTGAATTTGGTATTGTAACCAGTAATTTTTGCGTTCATGGTTGAACATGTAAAATAAAAAAATATATATTAATTACTAAATTACTGTACTTACTGTAATTTATTTTTTATGGGTCGGTGGGGGTAGCCTACCCTGCCCAGTTGTGTTTTGAGACGGTAGCCTAATATGTCCTATCATTTACTTTAACGTAGGTATTGTTTATGCCTGGTTTAATCAACGAAGTGTAGTTATTAATCCAAGGTTTAATTACGTATACTACTGAATTGGAATAGCCTATTAAGCTTAGTACGTTTAGTCTTTGGTTTAGTAAAATGTTAACTAGCGATAGCCTACTATGCCTAATACGTTTGAAAAAAATAAATGGTTTATAAATTGATACTATTTAAGTAGTCTTTTGAAATTTAAACCGCCCGAGTGTAATTACTAAAATACCTGTTTGGTAATTTTGCTTCCACTGAGAACGTACGTCCGTTTAATTTGTAACTGGCCGTCCATTCCGTAACTATCAAGGTGCGCCAAATTATTCGTTGAATAATAATCCATATTGTCACGCCGTATTCGTTGAATAATACTCCGTATTGTCACTCCGATGTACCGCCGAGTGCTTCAGTAAAAAGGTGTGAAGTATCGTCATTAACTGTCGAATTATTCACCGCTAAAATCCACGAGTTCTCGTTTGCTATCATCGTCGAAACTTGTGAGTTGAAGAAATAGTGTAAAACAATGCAATTTGAAATGAATAATAATGAGGGATACAAATAACACGATTACTGCGTATTTCCATTGGTTTACTCAGTCTCCGAACGTTCCAAGTTGGTTAACCAATCAGATTGCAGGTGGGGAGGTGCTTATGGATTGCTCACCAACGCTGTATGTTAATGATCTTGCTTTGTGTTTTTAGCATCACCTACAATCCTTTGCAGTGCGTATTGGACCAACCCGTTCTTCGTAGCATGGAGCTCGGTATACATCAAGGCCGGCTGGGATGAAAGCTGTTTCTGTGCGGTTAGATGCAAGCCGTTTGTGCGTTGTAGAGGCGGCGACTACCCGGTCGTGAGTAAATAGTGAAAGTAATTTGTGAAATCATGATACGCTGGTAATTTGGATAACACGATACGAAAGTGCTATAATCATGATGCGAAATGTGCTATTATTTGGCGTGATGACGTCCATACCGAAAAAGCAGACTGTCCGCTTTATTAGAGCTCGGGTACGACTAAAACTTTCAGTTGGTTCCGAGTGCGGACGAAATACCGCTAATAAATAAAAGTGAAATTTCATCATTGCAAGCATCGTTTGCATTCACGGAACCATGCTGGTAGTTGGGGTTTTTATAGGTGGCCGTAATTATATTTTTGTTTTCCAGTTTAGGGCCCTGGGAAATTTTTAAGATTTCATCTGCCTTTCAATCAATTTGGTTTGCTGTCCGGTCTCATGAAAATCCAAGAGAATATAGCAAGAGCGAAGTTTCAAGAGATGTAAAATCAAGATGAAGAATCAAGTTTATGAATTTAGAGATTTTGGGGAAAATTAAAGTTTGATAAAAATAATTTGGAATTTTTAAAATTAGAAATTTAGAAAACTAAACTTGAGTTTGAAAAACTATGAAACTTGAATTAATAACCAACTGACGATTGATATTTATATGAAGAATTTTATTGGTAGAATTTTGTGAATTAATATTAATAATTTTTTTCTTTTTAGGGGTGGTTAGTGTAATGTCTGTAGTGTTGTACACTCTACCTATAAGTAGAGGGCGCCTCAGTCGCTCTTTTCTGACATTAGTCACATTAGTCGCTCTATTATCATGTGACATTAGTCACATGATAAACTCAATAAAAGCGCTGAACACCTTGGCTTCAGAGCCACTTGTAAGACCTTAAATCCAGTGTGGAGTTCCGTTAGTATACTATGATATAGTATAGTTAAACTTAAGTAATGTAGGTGAATACGTTACAATGGGAATAGCGGCACTAGTTTCTTGCCTAAATACGATGCAAAGTACACTTGTAACATTTGTAATACGGTCGGGTGGACTTCTAAATTCTACCCGAATAGGTCAAATCACCCGCAAAATCAGGTTGCAGTTAGGAAAAACGGCAGTAATAACAGTAATTCAAATAGTAGCAATGACCGCGGAAAAAGACGAACCTTTTTTAGCAGCCGTGGTCGTGGTAGTAATAACGGTAGTAGTAGTAGTAGTGCACAGGGAATTTGGTGCTCGAAGTGTAAAAATTCGTCATACGAAACACAAAACTGTCGTGTAGATCCTGCTATTGGTTATCCTCCGAATAGAAGCACTGTTGCACAACTTCAAAAAATTGAGTTGGATTCTGATGCACAGGAATTCGTGCCAAAAAACCCGAAAGCCATCCAGTTTTAGTCGGTGAAGCTGGAAATGGCGTGACTTCTTTTCAAAACCGACCAATGCCTAACAGAAATTGTCTAGGCGATCTTGTTGAGCCTACACCAGCACCATGTACATATTTTTCACTTAAATTCGGTAAAGAATATGCAGACGCCATACTCGATAGTGACAGTACAATGTCTTACGTAAATATTTCACTAAAAGATGACTTGATAAAAATGGGTTGTGAATTCACGCCACGTCTTTATCGGGTTAGAGTTGCCAATACTTGTTTCGTTAAGTGTCCGGGTTACGTTTTGGCTACGTTTCAGATTGCGCAACGAACTGTAACTTTTCCACAGATCTTGATAGAAAACACGATCCAGCCGGTAATCCTTGGCGTAGATTTTCAGCAGTGAACAGGTTTACAGCCAAATTTCATGTCGAACACTTGGTTTTGGCAGGATAAACCTTCGAAAATCTACAAACTGAATCGGGAGCAGGGTATAAACGAAGTCCATCAGTCCCAGGCAACTGCTGCACCTATAGAACCAGATGAGTTTTGTGCTACAGAGCAAGACATTCGTAATAAAGTAAATGAGAGTGACGTTTAGACGGATGACGAAAAAGAACAGTTGTTCAAGGTATTAATGAAATATAAATTTGTGTTCAGTTCAAGAATTGGTTTAATAAATCCAGTTATGGATATTGACGTTGGCGATCACCCACCAATTGCGGTGAAACCCTATCCAGTTTTGAAGTTTAAAGAGTTGCAATTACGTCAGCTTGTAGATCGGATGCTGGAGTTTGGGGTTATCGTCCCCAGCACGAGTGCATGGTGTTTTCCGGTGTTTCATTCCCAAGAAGAATAACACCACGCGTTTTGTGATAGCATACAATAAATTTAATGAAATAAGCAAGATGCAAAACTTTCCAACCCCTAGAATTGATGATATGGTGCAGAGGTGCCCTAAGAGCAAGTACCTAACACTTTTTGATCTAACCGAAGCATAATGGCAAGTCGGGGTGACGATACGAGCAGGTGAGGTGTCATCTTTTTGCACCTAGTTCGGAAATTTTACTTCTCTCAAAATCATGTTTCGGGTTAAGCAAGCACCAGCGTTCTTCTATGCCTCAGTTTGGCGAATGCTTGCCCCTCTACATTATCTGAACGTGCAGAGCTATTTTGATGATATCTATGTCACAGGAATTCCGATTGCATCTGATGGCGATCGAAGACATCCTAATGATTTTTGGTCGTGAGGGATTCAAAATAAACATAAAGAAGACAGACTTTTGTAAGAAGGATATAACCCTGTTAGGTTATAAGGTTACGAGTGAGGGGTTTTTGCCGAATCCTAGTAAGAAGGAGAAACTGGAGAATTGGCCACGCCCCAAAAGCATTAATGAGCTCCAAAATTTCTCGGTTTGGCGGGTTTTTCCGTAGATTTGTGATTTCATACTCGGCGATTGCAGCGCCTCTATTTGCGGTGCTAAAAGGTAAAATACCGAAATTTGTCTGGGAGGCGAAGCAGGAACAAGCTTACCAGAAAATCAAGATGTTAGTTGACGCTCCCTTATTAGCAGCGCCTGACTACAATCAGCCTTGGATAATTATGGTAGACATGTCCTTCACTGGGGCTGGAGCGATTTTATATCAGGTCGATCCACTCACTAAGGTGAAGAAAACCATAGATATAATCTCTAGATGTTTGACAGTTCCTGAACAGAGATTTTTTTATAGTGAAAAGGAATTGATGAGTATTATTTGGGCAGTGCGTAAGTGGCATAGATACATAGAAGGGGTGTGATAACAATTTTCAGCGACCATAAGGCACTTTCGATTTTATCCAAGGTAAGCTCACCAACGGGACGCTTAGCGAAGTGGCTTGTGGAGTTATCTCAGTTGGACGCTAAGATTTGCTTCGTCCCAGGTGCACAGAACCACATCGCGGATGCATTGTCTAGACGATACGAATCTGAGAGAGACTTTACTCCTACCACTAATCCAATCTTGATACCAGCTATGGATGAACGAACGGGTCAGAATTGTTATGTTTTTAACAACGATTGTTTGTGTAATCAGATCGATGTTGAGCAGATTACACTTGATCAGATTAGAGCAGAAACGTTAAAGGACAAATACACGTTAGCATTAAAGTTAGCTTTAGAAGGAGAAACGAAGGAAATAAGGTATGACTCGCCTTCAGTTCATAGATTCGTACTGAAGTACCAGCCAAAATCGATTGTGAGTGACGGAATAATTTATGTGGATGTTAATAAAGATGTTGATGCGCCGAATTTGAAAATTCTGGTGCCCCATTCGCTGCAAAAGAAAATCATTCAGCTAGTACACGATACGTTTACAGGTCCTCATATGGGTGTTTACATGACAATAAAACGCATATTTTATTTGTACACATGGTTGAACGCTTCAAAGTTGATTTAAAATTATGTAAGGATGTGTGGAGTCGTCACTTGTGTGCTCCACAATGGCAGCCATCAATTTCATGTCTATATGTTAACCCTACCAAGATAACCCTTTAACTACTAATAGGCTATTCCATAATTGTATATAGTATTAAGTTGCATCACATGACTTCCTGTTACAATTGTATTTAAAGATAAGTAAATAGGAAGTTCGCTGTCTTATCATCTGTAGCCTACACTCTGGTAGTCCGTGTGTTTATTACCATTGGTGTCCACGCTGGGCTTAGGTGTGTCCCCGCCTAGGACATCACAGTTGACGACGAGTCCGGTACCTTTGGTAATCTTTAAAAACTTAAGCTTAAACTGATAGGTCTTCAACCACATCTTTGCTCCATATCTGTGGTAAGTTGCAAATTTTTTTCATTTTGGCAATGAAAATTAGTGCTCTGAATTCCTATCAGAGTTTAAACTTTTTCAAACAGTGTTATTTTGTCGTGGTAGTGCTGTGTGGTACGAAATGATAAGTTAAATTTAGTGCCTTAACAACTAGAACCGAAGTGGGCAATTGGATTTATTATGTTTAATTTTACCTTGGCAGTGTTCTAGAGCGACGCACTGGCATGTCCGCACAGGCAATATTTATATTATAAACCTGAAGGTTCGAAAAATGCGCTGCTAAATTAACCCTTGTAAATTCGAATGTGCCATTGCCCATATTCGGGCTAGTGTGTGCCGGTGTAAAATTTAACACCGTAGGTTTATGCTTGAACTTAGTGAAATCTGGTCTGTGCTGAGGCTTAGGCCAGAAGTGTTGTTTTGTAAAACGTTGCAATATGGTGAACGTAAAACTTTTTTTTCCAAAGCCTAGTCCCTTTAAATTTAACTTTTAGGCAGTTAATTTATACAACTAGGAAGGCTGCAGTCAAGCTTGATTTATTTGTGTGTTTAAATAAGTGACCGGTAGTCTTGAGTGCTCCAGTTTAATCCTTGCATGTTAAACAGGATTGTAATTAAATTTAATTAAATTTAATTTTGTTAGGCTTATGCCAAAGACAGGTGTCGGTAGCAAACCACCTGTAACTGCTAAAATTAGCAGTGAAAGTGAAACTGAAAATAATTCAGTAGTGAACGCAAGCGTTAATGAAACTAGTTCTAATTTAAATCTAAATTTTGAATCTAGTGATAGTGAAGACGACGTAAACATGGGTATGTCTAAAACCGCTGATTTATTTTCGGAATTTGATTGCGAATCTGACACATGGGAGAAATATTTCAACCGAATTAGTTATTTTTTTAAAGCTAAAGAAATACCAGCAACCAAGCAAGTTAATTTTCTAATGGCATCTGTAGGCAAGAAAATGTTTGATAGAATTCTGAATATCCTCTCACCTGATTTGCCCGACTCATTAACACTTGATGAGCTCGTTAAAAAAGTCTTAGATGACATTGAGCCAGTGCCCTCCATGGTATCTGAGCGTGTTAAATTCTTTAGAAGATCGCAAAAATAAGATGAGAGTATCGGGGAATATTTAGCTGCATTAAAGCTAATGACGAAGTATTGTGACTTCGTTAAAATTAAAGATATTAACAGCGAAATGATTACGGATCGCCTAATTGGAGGGATCCAATTAGAAATCATTCAACGCGAGTTGTTGAAGCAGACTCTGGATTTAAATGCTACAACATCCTTAGCTTTATCCTTAGAATCTGCTGAAACAGACCAAAGCGTTTTGAGAAGCCATTCTAGAGCTGTTAACTACGTAGCTAAAAAATCGAGCAAAACTTCAAGTAGGCCTAAATCCACTAAGGATTTCATTTGCTATTGTTGCGGCAAAAATGGCCACGTGAAAACACGATGTAAATATCGAGGCTAGACATGTGGCCGATGCCACACTGTCGGCCATTTAAAAGCCGTCTGCCGAAAATCTAGTCATTCAAATAGAACTTCAAAATCACTCGACCACCCTAAAGCAAGTTCTAGCACAAATTTTAAGGCTAGGCCGAACACAAAACAAAAGTAAGGGGCTACTCGCATTTTGATCGGGAAGCTCTCAGCGTGGCTTGGGGAGTGAAACGGTTTCATGAATACGTTTATGGTCAGTGATTCATACTGCAGTCTGATCAGAAGGCTTTAGTTTGGATTTTTGGCCCTAAAAAAGGAATACCGCAGATGGCAGCCGCCAGGGTTCAGCGTTGGGCAGTGATGCTTAATGCTTACAATTACGAATTCGAACACATTCTCGGTAAACTTAACTTGACGGCAGACGCATTATTGCGCTTTCTCCTCCCAAATACCGAGGAATTTGAGAAAGCAGAAGAGCAGTACAATATTCTTGCTTTAGAAACTATTTCTAATCTTCCAGTTTAAAACGAGACTCTCGTTCTTGAAAGTAAACGTGATAAAATCCTTTCAAAAGTTTATCGCTATGTGAACCATGGCTGGCCTGACAAATGCGAAATTCCCGATCTGTTACCGTACTTCACACGTCGTGCTGAAATCTCGGTCGAAAACGAAACCTTATTTTGGGGGATAGAGTCCTGGTGCCGACGGCCTTGCGAAGTCAAATCTTGAAAGATCTACACAGTGCTCACTTATGCATAGTTAAATTGAAAGGTTTAGCTAGACAAAAAGTCTAGTGGCCTAAGATTGACTCTGACATTGAAAATAAAGTCAAATCATGCCAAATTTGTCAAGAGTATAAAGATACTCAAACGTCTGGTCCTAAGCATACGTGGGAATATCCACTAAAACCAAATAATCGCCCCAACGCTGATTTTCTCGGGCCGATGGACAATTACATGTTTTTCATTCTAGCAGACGCACATTCAAAAATTCCTTTTGTGCATAAAATGAAGTCAACAACGTCCGCGCGTGTCATTGACGTTTTAAACAATCATATAGCTTTATATGGTTTAATGGACAGCTTAGTTTCGGACAATGCTGCCCAATTTTTGTCCTCAGAATTCCAAAATTGGTTAAAATCCAATGGAATTAGGCACATGACCGGGCCAAGTTTTGCGCCTTGGACCAACGGTTTGGCTGAGGTATACGTCCGTAATTTCTAGAGAGTCTACAAGGCCGTGCGCCGACAGGGGTCTACTATTCAAGAGAGTATAAATTCTTACTTGTTATCAGCACGAATCACTATCTCCGCTACCACGCAAGCAACACCCAGAAAATTATATTTTAACCGAGAATTAAAGTCTCGGCTGGATTTATTGTTCCCTGACCCTATTGCAGCCGTTCGCCGTAAACAATTAAAACAAGTACAGAGCACCCACCATCGTGAGTTGAAAACGTATCAAATAGGTGAGAAGGTTTGGTATCGTGACTTTTCAACGACTAATGATAGGCTATGGTCAGTTGGTATTGTTAACCAAATATGCAGTAATCAATCCTATACTATCGTTGATACTAACTGTAATACGATTCGCAAACGTCGCGAAGAGCTATGGTTACATACCGCCGAAAATGACTATCCAGAGCTGCCAACAAACGCTCTAATTCCGACGGCGAAAAGCAGTAAGTCTTTCGTGAATAATGAGCAACATCACTCAAATTTCAAACGCATGTCTTTTGGCGACAAGCAACGTGAAAAGTCAAGTTCCGCTGACGTAGTTCCTGAGCATCAATCTTTCGGCTAATCAAGAAATCTGTAACTGAGGGCTCAAATCCACCAATCCAACAGCTTGAAAAATCACCTGAGAATTTGTCACGCAAATCACCAGGTGGCAGGAAATGTCCAGCGAAATCACCCCACACACACGAAGTGGATGAGTCTGCTAACGTAAATAACCAATCACCTTTGGCTACTACCAACGCCCCTCTTGAAGGAAATTCGAAGTCAGAAAGGTCACAATCTCCATCGATTATTACGTCACCATCCGCTAAGCAATCACCACCGAAGCCAGGTCATGCTAACAAAAAAGCAAAACCGAATCCCTATAAATGCAAAGTTGTGCTATCACCAACACAGGTTGAAATTGCAGCGCAGCTTCAAAATGCTCATCATTCAAAGAGACTGCGTAGAGCTCCAGACAAGCTCAATTTGTAGTTTTTTGCAAAATTACCAGTTCGCTACAACTTCTTCGTTTTTTTGTTGTAATCCGTTGCATATGAATTAAATGATAGTTCTTTTTAAATTGTAGTGAGTAACGCTAAAACGTTTTGTCCCCTAGTTATTCGTGCAGAGAATCGGCTCTATTTATTTTAAAAGTGTCCACCTTTAAAATTAGGTAAAAATGTAGTGTATATTGTTGTTTGTGTGAAAAATTGATTTCACGGTTTTATCCTTTTTTGTATCTTTTGTCTTTTCATGTACACAAATTCTTCACTCATCGGAACAAGAAATTGTTTGGAGCCACAATTCCTACTCCGGTGAAGCCTAACCAAAAGTAACTTTGGCACCGAATCCTTGGATGCCAGATGTTTCTCCACAGCAACGCTGTAGCGTTTCAGCTGCAGAAATGGTTGCTGCAAAAAGAAAATTAACCCAAAAAGGCTACAATAATTAAAACAACAACACTGAAAAATTTTAATTGAATTTATTATTAAATTGCTCCGAAAATCAAAACAGAAATTTAAAACTGGCAAGTTTTCAGCCAGTTTCGTAATGTTTAATTTTTTGCTTAACCATGTACATCTTCAGTTCTTTATTTTGTAAAAACAGCTTTCAAAAATAGTGTTTAGTTTTTCCTTGAAAGCGAAAAATTATGTATCTTTCTTTAAAAATAGGTAGTGCACTAAAAAAATACATCTTGCCTTCGTAATCATAATTTTATTTCCAGCTAGGCTTAGATTATTGGCAGCCATCAATTTCATGTCAATATGTTAACCCTACCAAGATACCCCTTTAACTACTAATAGGCTATTCCATAATTATATATTGTATTAAGTTGCATCACATGACTTCCTGTTATAATTGTATTTAAAGAGAAGTAAACAGGAAGTTCGCTGTCTTATCAGCTGTAGCCTACATTTTGGTAGTCCGTATGTTTTATTACCATTGGTGCCCACGCTGGGCTTAGGTGTGTCCCCGCCTAGAACATCACAGGACGTGTAAAGTTTGTCAGGTCCTTAAGGTGCAACAGACTCGAAAGAAGGCTAAAACGATGATAGTAACGGAAAAGGAAGCATGGGAGAGTATTGTTTTTGACCTGAAAGGCCCACTGGTACAGAGTACAAATGGTTTTACTTACATCCTAGTGGTGCTTGATAAGTGGAGTCATTGGGTTGAGTTAATTCCCCTAAGAAACGCTGAAGCTAAAACTATAGCAAAAGCACTCATTGCTGAAGTGTTTTCACGGCATGGTTTGCCAGCAGAAATTTTTTCCGACAGCTCCAATAATTTGAGAGGACAAAATATAATGAAGAATTTATGCTTGCAATGGCGTATCAAGGCAAGGTTTCTGTCAGTCTATTCACCTAAGTCCAGCCTAGCTGAGCGGTGGATGAAAGAGTTAACAAAAATGTTAGCAATTTACGTACAAGACGAGAAATCGGGTCATAGAAATTGGGATTTACGTTTGAAACAGCTACAGTTAGCATTAAATTCAGCAACTGATTCGGTGACGGGTTTCACCCCAAGTATGTTAGTGACAGGAAGGGAGTTACGAATGCCCGAAGCACCTGTCGGGAAAGTACAAACAGACGAGGTTAATTACCCATTACACATCTTAAACTTAACGTCACGCATGTGTGCAATACTTAGGAGAGCTGTACGCAAACGTCAAGCAGCTAAATTACATCGTGCTGCAAAGGCAGATAAAAATAAAACGGGTAAAGAATTTGAAGTCGGAACTAAGGTTTACATACGAAATCACCCTAAAAGTGACAAATCCCACTATTTTATGAAGAAAATGGCACCAATTTACATCGGAAATTACGAGATTGTTAAAAAATTTAGTCCGGTAGCTTATCAGCTTAAAGATCTTAATACGGGTATTATTTATCGTTATGTGTATCACATAGATAATTTACGTGAGCAGATTGAAGGTGAGCGTTACCCAGTTAGTGAAGCGGATTCCGAAGAATTTTAAATTTAAATCTGAAAGTAGTTACTGTGTTTCTTCTTGCTCTTCTTTCGGCCAGCAGTAATTAGGTCTAAAAATAATTTCACATGCAAATCGTAGTGTTGCTTGTAGACTGAAAGAAATAGCATTTGAATTCTAATAACCTGGTGACACTCGGGGGTTAACGCTAATGTTAATTACTTAAGAAAAGCCGTGCCAATGCTTAAGTGGAAGGTTGAGGTAGTAGCATAATTTAGTAATGAATTTGTTGGAGTAACCGGATTTTCACCAGAGAATTTACACTTTTTTTTAACGAATGTGTTGAACTAACTTAACACGTAAATCTACCCTGCAATGAAAATTAACCTTATAACAGACAGGAAATGAGACGGAGGTTGCCACAATAGTTTCTCATTTAATTAATGATTTGTATGGATTAGAAAAATTGATTAATAATCGATGGAGAACGTGGTCAGACAATTTTTCTTTTTCTTTAACGGCAATTAAAAGCTTGATTTCGAGTTGAACTTAGCTGATTGTTTCCGCGTTAGTCACATTTGCCATGCGTTGTTACCGATATTTGACAACCGATTTTGACAATTAAGATTTTGAAATAAAAATCTTTCTTAACTGATTTTAATGGTAACCGATGATTAGTGGTTGCGATTTCAAGTGAATTTTCGTGCATCAAGCACTTACGTTTTTTCTTCTTTCTCTTGACTGTTTTTGCACTGATTGATTGTGATTGTATTTTGAATGTTCAAAACTCGTTTTTGCTTCTGCATAATTTTCGTGAAAATGTTCAAGTAATTAAATTTGCGTAGCAGGTTTTTATGGGAATAATGTCTGAATTTTGACGCTCAAAGATTTCCCAGACCTCACAAAAACGTTACTGTAACCGGTAAGTAATGTCACCTTGCTGGAACAGTCAAACGATTAAATTATTAGCAAATAAAAAGCTTAAACGTCCCCATAGCATCCTTAATTTTAACTTGTAGTTAATGCGCGCCTTCTTGGTATTATTTTTGAATAATTTCTGAGAACTTTGATAATTGTATGTATAGATAGATAGCTGAGCTTAATGAATAATTTTCTCTTACCGTAACGAAGCGAGGACGCTTCTTTTCGGGGGCGGGAACTCTGCAACGACGGTTTCCACAGCTTCTTCCTACTCCTTAAGCTAGCGCCCTAGTGGGCCTCTTTACCTTGATGCTATGGCTCCATGCGATATACTCTACATCTTTATTAATGTATTCCAGTAATGCTATGTACTTTGATGTATGGTCCAGTACCTGGAGATCAGTGGTCTGGATGGCTCCAGCCTTGCCTGTCCCTAAGGGTAGCTGCTAGCAAAGATGGCTCATGGGATTCCAGGATATAGTACAGGAAGTACCTTGCACCACCAGTGGCAGGTACTGGCGGCAGCTGTAGGTACTTAAGGCCTTGCAGCCCCTTGCAGCCTCACTCTGGGAGCTAGTCCCTAACCAACTAAGAACTCTTCCTGAAGTGTGCCACTCTGCTAGTAGCCCTGATCAGAGTATCCTGGAACCATTGGACAACATCTCCTGAGGACAGACTGCGTGGCCCTGGAATAAACCCTGAATTTACCATCCTTCTGGCTTTCTTCCTTGTACCGAGCATAGCGGGTTGCACAAGATATCAGATATTTTTGGTCCAAATTTACGAAATCCATTTTGTTCTTAGCAATTATACGATGGAAACACCAATCTAGTTATCTGGTCCATTTTTTGGGGCGGGGGGGGGGGGGTTCTTTAGAGTTTGAGGACAGCAGTAATGTTTTTTCAACTAATTAGGATTTGTTATTATTGCTGAAGTATCTCCTTGCAAATGCAAGGATTTATTTTATATTCAGTTTGGCATTGCTGCATTAATAACAATGTTTAAAACAATGTAAAACAATCATTTTGGTCGTTTGGAGCTCCCTAACCCCTGAACCACTTGACCAATTAGAAAGGTCCATATGAAAAGGGCACATGTGCTAATTACCAGCTTTATCCACTGCATGAAAAAATTTATTTTCGTGATACAAAAACAAGCGTTAGTAGTACATAGTAAGTAGTAAGTAATCTACCCCAAAACAAAACTTGTTAAGGATTCCCGCCATGCATTTCGGCCGTGTGAAGTCGTGATATCAAGCGCCCAGCCCTTTCGCCAAGCTAATCCCACCGAGTAATAGTTCAAAGGTTAAATGAAATATATGAAAATTGCTTACTGCGAAATTTTCAATTATTTCATTTAACGTTTGAAGTCTTAGGTTCTGCTCTGGGTTGTGCTCTTTTCTTATGAACCTTTCTCTAATTGGTCAAGTGGTTCAGGGGTTAGGGAGCTTCAAACTTCCAAATTGATTGTTTTTCATTGTTTTAAACATTGTTATTATGCAACAAGGCCAAACTGAACATTAAATAAATCCGTGCGTTTGCAAGGAGATACTTCAGTACTATAAGAAATCCTATTATTTGATAAAAAGATGACTGTGTCCTCAAAATCTAACAAACGCCAAAAAAAAAAAAAAATGGACTAGAAAACTAGATCTTATAATTGCTAAGAAAAAAAAATGGGTTTCATCAATTTGGACCAAACATTTCTGATATCTACCCCAAAACAAAACTTGTTAAAGATTCCCGCCAAGCTTTTCGTCCGTGTGAAGTCGTGATATCAAACGCGAAGCTCTTACGCCAACCTAATCCCACCGAGTAAGAGTTCGAAGATTAAATGAAATATATGAAAATTTGTTACTGCGCAATTTTCAATTATTTCATTTAATATTTGAAGTATCTAAAACAAAACCCACAAGGGTGAAAGAAACCCGCCAAGTTTCAGCCAATCAAAGTAGTGATATCAGAGCCAAAAAGGCTGCCACAAAATTACTACATTACTTGCCAAGCTAATCCCACCGAATATTAGATCAAAGGTTAAATCAAAAACATGACCATTGCTACTATCGATAGCAATGGTCAAGTTTTTGATTTAACGTGTGAGGTAATAGTCGGTGGAATTAGCTTGGCAACTAATGTAGTAACTTGGTGGCAGCCTTTTTGGCTCTGACATCGCTACTTTGATTGGCTGAAACTTGGCGGATTCTTTCACCCTTGTGGGTTTTGTTTTAGATATCACTTCTTTTGTAGTTTTTTTTTGTGGCATCTTATTTTTGCCAATGCCCATTTATCTACTTATCTGGCCAAGTTGTACGAAAAATATTAAACACGAACGTAGATATTAATTTTTTTTAGTTTTGCTGGAGTGAGGACTTCAATCATATAAATTAAAGCGTTTGCTGATTTCCATTCAACCATCAACAATAAGTAGCGAGGACTGGGGATTTATAAAAGGCTTAGTGGCCGGAAGCCATGCGCCTTACTACAAACAAGTAGCGCTTCCATTTTATCGACAATGATTTGTTGCTGATTATTTCCGTTTAAATTTTTACTCGTTAACACTAATAACGAGTAATGCTTATTTTGATCACTGGTGGCGTTTTCCCAACATACAGAAAAATAGCATTACAAATTATTGCAATCTTTTTAGTTAATGCCTCCCCAAACGTCAAACCTTAAAAGGCACGTATTGGAGTTAAAAGAGTGCAGAATACCAAATTTCATTCGTATCTGTCGCATAATTTATTTTATTTGAGCGGAATTAGTAGTCAGTAGTTAGTAGTCAGTTGTCAGTATATAGTAGTCAGCAAAACTCAACGATCTTTACGCACTTTTATGACATTGATACAGTTTATGCAAGTGATTGATATACAACTATTGCTTGTTAGGGCACAAAGACTGACCATTTTCAACAATTTTCAAGCTGTTTCGCCGCATAGATATTTATCCTCGCCATCGTGAAATACG